>CAKAOI010051551.1:53300-67925 GCA_916701655.1 Sebastiscus albofasciatus
GAAAAACATCACACAAATGTCACATTTAATTCATTTATTTAAAAGGGCCAAAGTGCAGTTTGCCATGTTATGATTTGAGCATATTTTTTATTCTAAATGCAGTACCTGTGAGGGTTTCTGGACAATATTTGTCATAGTTTTGTGTTGTTAATTTATTTCCAATAATAAATATATACATACATTTGCATAAAGCAGCATATTTGCCCACTCCCATGTTGATAAGAGTATTAAATACTTGAAAAATCTCCCTTTTAGGTTCATTTTGAACAGATAAAAAATGTGTGATCAATTGATTGACTAGTTTGTTTCTATTTTTTTTTGCCTAAACACAGTCAAATTTAGTCAGAATCAGCCATAAAAACCCAGCACTAATCATATGTATGTAATCACAGGATGTAAATATGAACCGTGCACAATTTCCACAAGTGATACCAAGGACAAGAACTCTCTGACCCTGCCAGATAGTAATATTTGAACAAGATAAACGATGAGTCTTAGTCACTGAGTCATGCTAACGAAGCCAAAACAGTGTCAAACTATTTAAACATTACATAATTCCTGGAAAGGTGTAATTACTTGCAACGTCCATCTCTCTGCAAACATAAAACTCTTCCTGATTTATATATATATATTGAATAGTAATGGACTTGCATTTATATAGCGCCTTTCTCTTCTGACCACTCAAAAGTGCTTTACACTACATGTCTGCATTCACACATTCATACACCGATGGCACATCCTTTGGGAGCAATTTGGGGTTCAGTATCTTGTTTGACATGCAGGATTGAACCGCCAATTTTCCGATTAGCGGACGACCTGCTGGTTTACATGGTCACATAACGTAAACACGATGCTCTCAAAAATCACTTAAATCAATCTACTTTCAGGCCTGCTTATTATATTCCCGATTCTTGTCGCTGTATTTTTAATCTCTCTCTCTCTTAACCTTTAAACTACCTCAGCGGATGGCGACCCCCACTTTGTGGTGGAGTTCGCGCTCAGTAAACTGACCGTGTGCTTCAACATCAACGGTGAGCCTGGACACGTCCTGCGCCTGGTGTCGGACCACAAGTACTCCGGTAAGACTCCTCACGGCACTAAAACCCCTTACTTCACATCAAGATCTACATTATTTATGTCATGTGTCTCCAGGCGTGACAGTGAACGGGAAGCTAATCGGCGCCCCAGCTCCCCCAGGCAGCCACAAGCAGCAGCGCACCTATTTCAGCACCATCACCATCGTGGTGGATCGCCCCAGACGCGCCTACATCGAGGTGACGCCTAAGAAGGTCATCCTGGACGGGCGGGACAGGATGGTGCTGCCCTGCCACTCCACGGTGACAGTGGACAGCGGCGTTCTGTCAGTGTCTATTGTGGGAAAGTCCAACGTGACGGTGACGGTGGGAGGAAACATCATGTTTGTGATCCTGCTGCATCAGTACAAGAACCCAGCCTCCTACCAGAGAGACCATCTGGGGTTCTACATCGGTGACAGCAAGGGGCTGTCGCACAACTGTCACGGCCTGCTGGGTACGTGTTAATGAGCTTTAATTATGTCCTGATTGAGAGTTCAGTAGGACGGATGAACTCCATCATTATTTGTCATACAAATATATGGTACAATATTAAAAACTGATCAATTTATACAAAAGAGCCATGTGATTATAAGGGTTAAAATAGAATGAATAAACAATATATAGAGACCCAAGTTTAAACAGAAAACACATGGATGAACCGTAGGGGAAGGCAGAGAGGAACAGGTGAGTCTTAAGATTAGATTTAGATACAGAGTCTGAGGCCCTAATCTAACGGGAAGTTAAACTTTAAGGTTTTGTCCCATGTGGATCCTGAAGTTTCATGGAAATCTGTTATTGCTTAAGTGAGGGTGGAGCTAGAGAAAGTCAGGCTGTCATAAAAACACAAGAAATCGTCCTCTGGGGATCATGAATATTCACAGTAAATGGGCTGTAGTTAAAAAAGGCAAGTGGTGTCACTTAAGCCGGTTAAAGCTGCAGTGGAACCTGCCGGACTCAAACAAATGTGAATTTCAGAGGAGAGTTTTAGTGTCTCAATGCGGTTTAGGGTGTTTTTTCTAATTGTCACTGAGGTCACTGCACTTGTGACATAATTTGCAAGAAGAGCAACAAATTAAATTAGGAGAAAAGAGGCACACTTTGGCTCGATTTAAGTATTAAAGGATAAAGCCAAGATTTTGGTCAGTAGACCATCATCACGGTATTTGGGATTTGCCCAGATGGAGATTTAGTGACTAAAACTGTGGCATCACCTTTGAGTTCTCCTTTCTTGCCATTGATGGATGTCTGTTAAAAACGCAGAATCCTTGTATTTTTGTGAGACTTAAAGGGATAGTTCAGGTGTTTTGAAGTGGAGTTGTATGAGGTACTTATCCATAGTCAGTGTATTACCTACAGTAGATAGTAGCAAAGCAATGTACTGCTGTGGACGGGGGCAGTAGCTAAACGCATTTTAGACACCTAAAAAAAAAAAAAAATCAATGTCAATGTAAGTATGTGCTATATCTTGAACGTTTTCACTGCTTTAACCTGCCGTCAGACAGCTCTTTCTGATGGAGAACTGAAGCTGTTCTATGCTCTCTTCAAAGCCACCAGACTCCATTGAAAAATACAGTAATTTTACCTCGCAGAACACAGGGGTTGCTGGTCTACTGCTGCCTCAATTGGTTGGTTTGTTTTTGTTATTATGTGACTTTGGTGTTTTTAAAGGGACAGTTTGGATTCACCAAAGTCACACAATAGCACAAACAAACTAACCAAGGCAGTGGTTGACCAGAAACTCTCGTGTTCTGTGAGATAAAATTACTGTTTTTTCCAATGGAGTCTGGTGGCTTTGGTGAGAGCATAGATAACGGCTTCAGTTCCCTGTTGGAAAGGGCTGTCTGACAGCAAGGTAAAGCGGTGAAAGTATTCTACATATGCGTCTAAAATCCGTTTAGCTGCTGTCCCCGTCCACAGCAGTACATTGCTTTACTCCCGTGCTGGTACTCATGTCTGTTTATCCGAACCGGTGTCATGCTGACCGTCATCTACTGAAAGTAATACACTGACTATGGAGAAGTACCTCATACAACCCCACTTCAAAACACCCAAACTATCCCTTTAACATCAACACAAAATCAAAAAGAGTTGCTGGCTGGCCTTCAAAGACTCATATCAGAGACTAAAATAACCTTGATTCATTTCTCCTTTCAGGTCAGTTCCTGTATGAGGAAGTGGGAGTGGCGAAGCTTCCTGCACAAGCCGGCATGAAGCCGTCGTCCGTCCTGAAGGTGAAGGACCGCTCGGTGCCGGTGGTCCAGAAGAGCAGGAGGATCTACAGCGGGACGCAGAGCGTGGACTGCTGGTTCGCCCGCAACAACGCAGCCAAGCTGATAGACGGACAGTACGAGGACTATTTGATGTCACACATGTTCGACACGGGGGACTGGCCACACGGGACCAACGCAGTGTGATAGCACGAACTGTAGCTGTGGCGTTTATGTGACTTAACTCATTTTACTCTGTATCCATAGCACATCATGTTTCCAAATGACAAAACTTCACATTTCAGCTTTCTTTCTGCCTCTTTTGAATATATTTTTGTACTATTTCTAATGAAAATTAAATGTTTTTTATTATATTATGTGTATTATTTTTTACAATAATTTGTAATTGTAAATAAAACAATTAAACCCACATTTTCAAGTTGTTTTCTGAGACATACATATGGGAATGCATATTTCCTTGCACACTGAACATGTATGTCCACGACCAAGAGCTGTAGGTCACACCTGGTTACCATGGAAACCAGCACCGGTAACTAACCCCTTGTCCCAGCGCCAATGACTAGATGCACACCTAACACACACATACAGCTCCATAGTGCTCCCTGTCATCAGCTGGAGGTCACAGGGCTGCTGGCCCCGCCCACACAGGTGTGCTCTGGCCAGGTCCGCGCTCCGGTTGTCTGTCGTCGCCGCTGCCTCGCCCCCGCAGGAATTCAACACCAGACACAAGTTCATGTGTCAATCATCTTTATTCATAGTACAGATTAAAGACATTCGGTATAGAAGCACCGCGGCACGTTACGGCCTGCCAACGACAAGACGTGTTGTGCCTTTTTATCCACATGTTCATGATTTGGTTTATAAAAAAAAATACACAAGATACACTGGAATACAAAATAAAACACAGACGTTGATAACTGTTGACCTTTTGGCTTTTAAACCGTAAATGTTAACAGGAGAATGGAAACGTTTACCACCTGTAGTTTGGCGAGGACTCTCAAAATTCTCCCATTTGCTATTTTCACTAAAAACTTCCTATTCCGCTGTTGTTACCACAGATTGGACCACAAGATATATAAAGTCAAATACATATACAAATATAAACAGAATAAATAAATGTGCCAAAAGTTGAATACACAGCTGCTGAATCATCCCACTGAGAGTATTACTATGACAGAGTAGCAGGGCCATTCTTAGCGGGAAGAATCTGAGATTTTCAGAATAAAATCATAATATTTTAAGAGAAAGAAAAGTCAGAATGTTATGAAAATAAAGTTGTAGGTTAAAAAAAAAAAATGTTAAAGGGCTGTTTTTAGTGCTATCAATCGATTAAAATAGTTAATCGCAATTAATCGCACATATGTTCAAAATGTACCTTAAAGGAAGTATTTAATCAACTTGGGAGTGGTCAGATATTCTTGCTTTATGCAAATATATGTATATATTTCTTACTTAAATCAATTATCAACACAAAACAATGACAAATATTGTCCAGAAACCCTCACAGGTGCATTTAGCATAAAAAATATGCTCAAATCATAACATGGCAAACTGCAGCCCAACAGGCAACAACAGCTGTCAGTGTGTCAGTGTGCTGACTTGACTATGACTTGCCCCCAAAACTGCATGCGATTATCATAAAGTGGGCATGTCTGTAAAGGGGAGACTCGTGGGTAACCATAGAACCCATTTTCATTCACATATCTTGAGGTCAGAGGTCAAGGGACCCCTTTGAAAATGGCCATGCCAGTTTTTCCTCACCAAAATTTAGCATAAGTTTGGAGCGTTATTTAACCTCCTTCACGACAAGCTAGTATGACATCGTTGGTACTGATGGATTCATTAGGTTTTTCTAGTTTCATATGATGCCTGTATCTTCACTGTAGCTCCCATAGCCTGCCATATAAACCCTCGTGAAACCCCAACTTGTCATTTACACACCTCAAATTTTGCGCGGACAAAACAAACAAGATATAATGTGCTAATTAATGAGATGTAGAAATGCTAGTAGGTACATTTTGTTACCCTTGGATAGAGCCAGGCTAGCTGTTCCCCCCTATTTCCAGTCTACCATCACCTGGCTGTAGCTTCATATTTAGCGTACAGACATGAGATATCATATGATATATCATTACATTTGTTTTATAAAATTATGACTTTATTCTTGTAATATTACAAATTTTTCTCATAAAATTGGGACTTTTTCCTCAAAATATTCAACATTATTCTGAAAATCTCAGGGTTTTTTTGGCCCCAGTACTCCATCGTATACAACGAATATAAAAATCATTGCAGAAACATAGTGTAACCTGGTCCTTTAAACCATCACATGAAACCACTTCCTGCCCACACATATACATATATATATTTATATATATTTGAAAGCAGCCTGTTGCAAAGAGCTAAAACATTTCCATAGAACCACTACTTTCAACATGTTTGGTCCTTCATGACTGCAAAAAACACAAGACCATTAACCGTCTTTCAAGCTTAAAGTAAGCAGCTGGAGGGAGAAATCGCCGGAATGACTATAATTACACCTTAATTTAAAAGGTGGATTTGATTATATTTGACGGCGTATCATCTTAAAGCATTCATATATATGTATACTCTCTCCTCTTTGGAATATGATACACCATAAATGACTCTCTTTAGAGCAGCTTCATTTCCAAAACTCCCCGCCGTGGAGAGAAGACAGATTTATTTCAGTCTTTGTCATTACCACCCGCACGTTTTACCCTGCGGGCGTTGCCCTCCTTAATAATCTCTCTCCACGTACCCTCAGTTGTGGTTACTCTGATGTTCCCTTGCAGCAAACAGAGGCAGCAAGGTGAGAGGATAAAGAGCTTTTAATTCCCAAGATGCAATTTAATTTACGTGCATGCACCGAGTCAGTGCAGAGAGGAAGGCAGATAAGGCTGTAGTGTTGAAGCTGATATTTAGACCTTTGAGGAGTTAAGGGTGCAAGGTTTGTTTGTGTTTGTGATCATATTTAGGCTCTTAAGAGTGTGTTGTGTGTGCAGATAGTAGATGGACGAGTAGCTTCACCTGGGTTTACACCACCACCCAGCTGGGTCTCAGCGGCCCTCCAGAATACTGCACAAAAGGGACTGGTCCAGCATCGCCCGGGTCTTCCTCCCCCTCCGAAGCCTCGTCGGTGTCTGTATCAACGGTCAGCAGCACCTGAGAGAAGACAGAAGATGTTGATGAATGCAGGCCGCAGAACAAATAAGACAAAGTGGAATCATGTAGCTGCATCGTTGACGAAAAAGCTGGGAAATATCTCAGCTCTGCATTCCCAGCTTAAAGTGGAAAATAACCCGCAGCCTGGAAGCTTCAAATCCCAACAGAGCAAAATTCTTCATTTATATGACATTTATGGCATTATAAAACCTCCATATGCTGCTTTATGTTAGTGTTTGACATGTGGGAAAGCTGATATGAAGACCACTTTGTAGAGCGGTACAGATATTGAGATAAAGACCGTCTCCCCTAGTGTCTTTTTGTCACTAAGGGCTAATCGTCTCCATGATAACCTTGATGTCACACGCAGCAACACCAGCCACAACAACAGCATTGTGACCGTAGCTTTGACCACCACCCCCACCAAGACCTCGTCCAAGTCAATGCCTCTCTATCCGTCGTCCTCCTCCACTCCTTCACTCCGCTTTCCATAACATCAGCGCGTGGAAACCACTTCTAAATGTCACTCTTATTCCCGGGATGAAGGCCTGATTTATGGTCGCCTGGCATATGACCAGGGGAAAGGAAAGAGTGAGGGGAGGGAGGGGTAAACACTCTCATCCCTCTGAACACGAGGGTCATGCACTCCGACAGTCATTTGCCCTGACGTCTATCAGTTCAATCTTTCCTGAGAGAGGGGAAAGAAGAAATGACTTCTGTGCTGTGTGGAGGGGGCAGCTATTAAAGTGATTCCCTGAACACAACAACAGGCCTGTTAAAGTTCCCCAGATAAACCAGAACTCGATCCAAAACTCACAGGAGACGATTAAAATGTCTGATCGCGTGAGACGCATATCACGCCTCCGCCAGTTTGATTCCAGCCGAGGACTTTATGTTGCATGTCTGTCTCTTTCTTTTTGCTTATTGTCTCTGTATTGTCTACAAGTAAATAAAACAATAAAAAAAATGTACAAAATAAATTTGTCAAATAAGTTGTAGACACCTTTCTGACTTACACTACATGGCCAAAAGTGTGTGGATACCACAAAAATAAGGTGCGTGTTGAACAACATATTGGGTTGGAGGTAGAAAATCTGGGCAAAATAAATCCCAAATTATTATTATACTTTTGTAGTTTGGGTGGAACGGTCTTTTAACATATCAGTTGAAGTGGCGCTCATAAAATGTACTGTAAGTATGTTGTTATTATTACAAGATAATTATGATCAAAGAATAATTCAGAAAGCAAATCATGCAAATAATTTTGCGGGGTTGTTACAACAAATTTAAACTTAAATCAGAAATATGATTTCCATTTGTCAAGTTAAAAAAATAAATAAATAAATGAAAATAAAAAATAAAAATAAATAAATAAATTAATTAATTAATTAATTAATTAAAAAATTAAAAAAATAAATATTATGCTTTTTTCATGCCGAATGATTTATTTCTAAGAAACTAATGAGCACATCTCTGATAAACACCAGATTTAAAGGGGTGCTTTTGTGTGATTCTTTGTGGAGAAAATCAGTTTTACAGATCTATCGATTAAATCAAATAAATCGTATGGCGTGTTAGTCGACTAAGAATTTCTTTGGTCGAGGACAGCCCTAAAAATTAAAAAAACTCTCTGCATGAATAATTACCACTAAGGGAGAGTGAGAAAACATGTTTTTGTGATTTGTATGACCTCACCTTTTAGTTAGCAGAACAACACACAATTCAAAAACTTCATCAAAACCACGACAACATGCTCTACTTTTCTCCAAAAACTGATCTCGGGGGCTTCTGCACTTGTTCTGCACTTCTGCAGAAAAATTTAAATAATCTTGAAATCTTGATAGGAATAACCAAATTTCATATTTTTTCTCTTAAGGGGGAAAGAAACCTTCACAGAAAACCACAGTAATTGGGGAGGAGAGGGAGTCTGACTCAGTATTT
Source organism: Sebastiscus albofasciatus (assembly GCA_916701655.1). NCBI lineage: Eukaryota > Metazoa > Chordata > Actinopteri > Perciformes > Sebastidae > Sebastiscus > Sebastiscus albofasciatus. The sequence goes on from CAKAOI010051551.1 coordinate 61,729, forward strand.
CTTGGACTGGATTCCTCTGGGTTTGTTCCTCATTAGATCAAATGTAGAGAGAGAACATGTGTGTGTGTGTGTGTGTGTGTCTGTGTGTGTCTGTGTGTGTCTACGCTATGCTCATCCCCCCAAAACAACAGGTGCGGTTGACACCCAGCGTGACCGTGTGGGTGCCTCAACCATCAACGCCCATTTTCACACACATTAAAGTCTTAAAGATATTAAACTGTCACATTCTTGTTTGGGAACGGGCTTCAGGGAACTTTTTCATAACATCAAAAGTAATCCCTTTAAAAGACCAGAGAGCAGATGGGTCCGTCTGATATCTCTAAGTGGTCTGGTGAGAACGCATTTTACAAAGACATGGAAACAGATATCAGGGGGAAAGTTCTGTTAAACGTTTTGGATGTGACCCTGTTGTTTGTTTCAATTCCTGATTACAGATCTAATGAACTTGAACGGAGATGATCTCCAGAACGAAGCAGCTGGTTTAATCACGTCAGTGACTAAAAACGATAACCGGCTGTTAACCAGAGCTCACGTTGCTCTCTGCTCCTGTTGGTGGATTCATTCAAGTTTTCCTCACCCGTGACTCCTCGCTGTTCATCCAGGGCGGCGAGTCGGCCTTCTTCACCGAGCTGTCGCAGGAGTCGTCTAGGCTCTTCATCGTCTTGTACTTCCTCATCATCAGGCTGTCGACCACCCAGAACATGATGGACTGTAGGAGGAGCCAGAGAGACCAGACTGGGGTTACTAAAGACTAAACTCACTTCTTATTAAAAGACCTTTCATGGGTACTCTTGTCTGTTTCTCCAAACTGGGGACGTGCCGATCGTCATCTACTGTAGGTAACACACTGACTATGGATAAGTACCTCATACATCCCCACTTCAAAACACCCAAACTATCCCTTCAATACTATGACAAGGCAATGTGGCAACTAGATGATGAAAGTGCTGCTCACGTTCACTATGAAGGGCACGATGAGCATGACCAGCACCAGCTCCACTTGAGGGTTAGCAATGTAGCTCAGCAGCACCTCCTGCAACTGGAACGGAGGACAGGAAAGTTTAACACACTGACATCAGGACAAACAAAAAGCTGTAACTTGGTTTCAATAAAGAGCTTTTGGTGGTTATAAAACTTGATAAACCACTGAATTCCTTTAATTTTATGGTGATGTTTGGTATAAAAATGATCAGTGATAATATAATGATAATTTGTGTATTTATGTATTGATACGGACCAATTTCCTTCCTATACTTTAACACTATCCTAGCGGAAAAAACATGTATTATTAGAATACACTGTATATACTGTTTAGCCTTATATGGTTATGGCCCCTTTCATACCGATTTATTAAAATATTACACTTGTATATGTTTTGTGTACAGCATGTATAACATATATGCATGTGTTTATATTTAATTTATTATATTTTATTTACTCTGGGCTATACAATTTTCAGATTACCTTTTTCGTATCTATATATTATATAACGTATAAGTGTAACATGTTTATAAAAAGGCTATAAATTGCTTATTGTGGTTGATTTGTATTAAACTCAGCTCACTTTATTTAAAGCCATGTATGTATATATTGAAACAGATCAAATTTACAAACAAACAAAACATTTAGGATTGTATTGCACTAATATCAATGTTGCAATAGTATTAAATCTGAATTAAATGGGCTATAATCATGTAAAACAAATACAAATAGACAGACTGAAGTTCACAGACTTGATTCTAAAGTGCACCAGAATAAACTGTGTTACTGCTAATATTTATAATCACAGTTTATAAAAGAAAGAGCACAGAGACAATCTCTAAACAAAGGAAGTAGGGTCTCCAGAGCTTTACAAAACTCCTTCTATTGGGAAATGGATAATTAAGTAATAAACAAATAACCCGCTTTTTTATTCCTTAGAAGGGCATCTGTTGCCATCCCAAAGGCTAATTTGATTAAACAATTGTGACCCCCAATGTCATGCAAACAAACTGTCCTTCAAATACATGAACACTGCCTCTATGTTTCCATTAAAATCAAAAAACAAGTCATTTTTATCCTCCACTTGTTTATTCTCTCTCGAGTCTTGATGGCTTTCAAATGCTGCAGGGAATTTCAAACGCCAAAATAGAAATGAGAGAAGTTTGTTAAAATGTGCAGATGTTTTCATGGAGTCTGGTTGACCTGGCTGAGATCAGTTTGGGATGAACATTTTTTTTTCTGTTTGTTACAAGAAAAAAAGTGAAAACCTGGTTTCACTTCAAGTAAAGTGGGGTTCATGTCAGAAGTCTAATACCGTCACAGGACGCCATCTTTCACATAGGACCTGAGAGCACCACAAGCAGCTGTAAGATCTCCTTACTTTGGACCATCCGGGGACGAGCAGCACCAGGCTGATCACACCTTTCTCCAGCACCATGATGAGCAGGTAGATGCCACACTGACCGAGCCACGCTGCTGCCTGAGGAGGGTCACCTGGAGGAGAAGAGGTTGACACACATCAGTAAAGTGGCCATCACATATAAACACTTCATTATAGCCAGTCTTCACATGCTGGTCTAACTCAAAAGCAGGACTAAAAGAATGCAAGTAGTTTTCTCTCACTTTTTCTGCACTTTATATTGTGAAATTATGTATTTTACCCGAATTGAAAAATTGTATTCTTTATTTCAATTTAAAGTACTTCTTTTGGGCCCACCAGAATTTCTTTTAATTTCAATAATTCATTTATTTATGTTGATGGAAAAAAAACATATATTTATCATTTCATTTATTATATTATTTACTTTTGCCCACTAGAATACATTCTTATTTAATTTTATTTATTTTGATGAAAAAAGAAAACATATATTTCTTATTTAATGTTATTATATTATTCACTTTGGAACATTGGAATTATTTTTTATTTCATTTTTTTTATTTTGATGGGGAAAAAAAACATGTATTTGATATTTAATTTAATCATATTATTTATTATATTATATGTTTTTTTCCTATTATTCAATTTTATTTATTCCAATTTTTAGCACCTGTATGTCTCAAATTGGTTGTGCTATGCAAAATTCTTTGTATTAAATTTTTGCAAGACCCATTCAGTATAAGTCAGGGTTGATTTCATAATTTTGTTTGACTATTGACATTTGTTTGTCTAATGCCAACTAAACAACAACTACAGCAAAGAAACAACTCTTTAGTTTTAACATATTTCCACTATAAACACGCTACATTTTATAACTACTTTAAACTACTACGTCCAAGATCAAGAATGTATTTTCATGCTCCATTTCAATAAAAATCTTGGAAACTGTTCTGCATCTTTAGTAGGATATAAACTTAAACCTTTCCAAAAGGTCTGTTACACAGGTGTCTCAGCATTTTAGACACAAAGGGGGACAAGTCTGTCATTAAGACAAGAAGAAGGGAGAAGAAAGTGTGGTAGGAAATCTCTGTTAATTACTTCAGCTAAACAGATATCATGTATTCATTTTAATCTAAGAGTGATCAACCTCATGAACCTGTGCCTGTTATGATGACTGTGTTAATACAGACATGTCAGGCCATCCTGACCTTAAATAAATACAAGCGTGGGAGACCTGGCACTGATGACGGGAGATGTGGCACTGGTAATAAACAAGTAATCAATAATGGGATTATCAAGATCAAGAAGTGGATGCTCAGGGTTGCTGTAACCGGTTCAAGCTCCTATGAAACTGTGTCTAAATCTGCTGTATACATGTGCTTTGACACAGACTAAATCCTGGTCTTTGTTACTTTAATAAATCTTCACTTCCTACTGTTTGATTGCTACCACAAAAGAGACAGAGAGAGAGAAAGGGGAAATAGAGGAAAGAAAGAAACCACTGAGCAAATATAAACATGACCCTGATCATTAAAGAGGAGTGAGATGGAAAGCTAATCAGCCTCACAAGTTGTTTCAGTGAAATTTTCCATCACACAAGGAAGGAAAAACTACAGTAGAGTGAGTGAGTGTAATAACTGGCGTGGAGTTAATCCCCCTCTGAAGCCACCAGTGGGAATGTTTTCCAGTCTGGGTTGCAGCTGGAGATGCTGGCTCTCCTCCCTGTCTACCTCCAGTGGGTCTCCAGCGCTCTCTGGTGGCGGAAAACCACAGCTGCAAGCTGGTGTAATTTTCCTAAAAACAACTCCTCTGTCATTTTAGAAACAAAAAGACGAAAGAAAAGCGATTTTTCACTCACCATATTCTCCAAACATGAGCAGCGTCCACTGCTTGTACTCTACTAGTCTGGACACCAACATCACAGCCAGCCAGATGACCAGCATCCCCAACGTGGCGTCCAGCAGGAAGTTCATCAGATACCTTTGGTAAACAATAAGAAATCACATTCTCAGTGAGAGAGAGCCCTGACAGTCGGACCGTCTTGTTTGTGCTGATCAGTAACTCACAGGGAGCACGGGTCCTCTTCGGTGAGCGTGGACAGGAAGACGTTGGCAAAGTGGATGAAAAGAGCACCGATGGCCTGCTTGGATGTGTCGAAAAACCTGGAAAAAAAAACATTTTTGATGAATTTGATTTCTTTATTCTATTGTGTTGCATGTTTAAAAAATGTATTCTAAACATTTTAATGTCAAGAAACCCCAATATTATATTTACACTAGACAGCAGGAGGAGAAATGTGAAGCTTTTTATTGTCCAGGTTGGCTCATTTGATCAATCCCTGAGAGAAATTACTGTTCAACCAACATTTTCTACTTTAATAAAAGTAAAGAACAGTGACGGTTGAAAGGATGTCCTTGGTATAAGATCTGGAAAATATCCGAGGCACTCTGATTGTGAATTAAAAATCCTTTATTCAGACATGGATAACACCCACCAACATGTCAGCAAGTGTTCATTAGGGTGTGTAGTTTGGTGAGAACAGGTGTTCAAAATTAAAATCTGATCAGGGGGTCATGGGACACATGACATGAGAATGCTACCCACTTGAAACAATGATAATAGACTTATCAAAATATATGTATAAAGTGTGAAAAGACAAATAATGTGCCAATATAAATTCTAATGCTTCCTAAAAATATATATATATATATATATATATAATATATAAAAAATATCATAAATAAATATGAAAATTAAAACAATTATAATAAAAAAAATAAAAGTGTTTTTTCAGTATCAAGTTTGACAGGGAACACTGTGTTGCTATACTATACTTTGATGTATACATTATATCGTTTTGATCTGCATGTTTTCCATCCGGTTTCTGTAGAACCATCATTACTTTTTCCCCCTAATATCGGTCGCTAAGACTTTGGACAATTACTACCTAAGTCACACTGTTGAGCCCCACACGGTTGCTCTCCAATATTATACCATTGGTTATTTATTACTTTTGTTATTTATTACTTTATTCATTCATCTGTCTCACACTTATTTTAATTTTTATTTTCATTTTATTTATTTATTTTTATTATTTTTTTAATAACTTTTTATATTTGTATATTATTATTATTATTATATATTATATATTCAATTATTATTTTGTGAGCATTATAATTTTTATTAGCACATTTGTCTTTTCACACTTTATACAGTACATATATTTTGATATGTCCATTGTCATTTTATTGTGTCGAGTGGGTACCCCCTGATCAGATATTAATTTTGAACAGCTGTTCTCACCAAACTACACACCCTGATGAAGACTTGTTGAGGCGAAACACGTTGGTGGGTGTTATCCATGTTTGAATAAAGGATTTTAAATTCACATTCAGAGTTCCTCGGATATTACCAAGGACTTCATTTCAAAGTAAGCTGGTCAGTCACATTTTTATTTGACTACTTGCCCCATCCCTGAAGAGCACCTGTTTTTTTTTTTACTTCATTTCCAACACTGACTTTCCTGAGCAGTGCAGCAATTATTTCAACATTTTCTTGACTTTAATAGACTTTACTCATCTATGCAAGCGTGTCAAATGTAAGAATGTAGGACAGGATAACAAAGAAGAAACATTTCTGACCAGATCCTCCATGGCCGTCTGATCCCTATAGGCTCCCGGAACCTCTTCACTGCAAACAAAGAAAAAGAAAGCCAATCAGTTAATCAATAACGTTCCCAATAGACTTGTGTTTATCCTGAAAAACCTCAACATGTAACACAGCTTCTTTAGAGTTTGTTTGACCTCTGCCGTGAGCCTCATCTCTCTCTGCAGGGTTG
>CAKAOI010051552.1:0-17398 GCA_916701655.1 Sebastiscus albofasciatus
GATCTGAAAAATGTCGGACAAAAATGTCGGACAAAAAAAGTCAGAAAAAGAAGATCTGAAAAATGTCCGAAAAAAATGTCTGAAAAATTTTTCAGATCTTTTTTTACAGACATTTTTTGTCCGACATTTTTCAGATCTTCTTTTTCAGACTTTTTATTCGGACATTTTTTGTCCGACATTTTTTTAGATCTTTTTTTTCGGGACAGTATAATTTATATTAATAAAAATAAATACAAATAACTGTATTTTATATTATTAATAATAATAATAATAATAATAATAATAAATGGATGTAAGACGCATGTTACATGTAAAATGGTTAATATGTTTTAACAATGAGTTAGAAAGCTGGTATACAAAAGAAGCTTTACATTATGACATCTTTTCCCCATATTTTATGAAAGGTATCAGGCCTTAGAATACACTTCTTTTTATACTTTTAAAGATACTGATTTTTGATTTTTTCTTTATTTGACTATGATTGAAAACTTAAAACTCAAAAATTCTGCAAAAAACTATTAGATTATTTAGACATTTAGACATTTCAAATGTATTCCAATTGTGTAACAGACGCCGTTTTTTGTTAATCAATTTTGTTTTTATTCCTCTTTTCCTTTTCTTACATTTTATTTGTTGTATGATTGATTTAATTTTTATATTGTAAAAATATTTTTGCTGAATTTTTTGTAATGAAAAATCTGAATGTGTTTAGGATTTCCTACGTTCTCCCTGTGCCATGAATGTTACAAAGTGGATGACAGGGAAAAAAAAACATAGGGGTGCATCCCAAAGCTCTTATTTGTCGTTTACTCGCTCCTTGCTCCTCGCTTGAACCAGAAGTTGGTGCACCATCTTATTTCTGCCCCGTGGAGCGAGGAGCGAGGAACAAGGAGCGAGGAGCGAGGAGCGAGGATACACGAGAGCAGCCTTCACGGAAGTCTTTTACCGACTGACACGCCCCCCTATTGGATATCAGTTACTGATTGGATACTGCTACTGATAGACACGCCCCCTTATTGGATATCAGTTACTGATTGGATACTGCTACTGATAGACACGCCCCCTTATTGGAGGGGGCCTCAACATCGCTGGAGTTTCATACCGGAGTGAAGACAGATCTCAGATTAAACATTTTGTATTTTAGTTGTCTTCTGAGTCACCATCTAGTTATAATCTGTGTTAACTGAAGCTCTGAACAGCAGCAGAAGGACCTGCAGTATCTCTCCGTCACACACTGCCAGTCACTGAGAGGGGTTTATAAAACCTGATGAACGGACTTAAAATAACTTTCTTCATTTATTAGAATGATTTGTGTTTTCATGATCTGTTATTTCCCCCGTCAACTTTTATTAATGAAACTATTAAAGTCAGAGAGAGAAGGAGAGTCTGTCTGTCAGCAACAAACACCGTTTACATAATTTATCCTCATTTCCATTCAGTCACATGAGGCTGATATCTGAACGTCGGGTTTGATATGAGTTACATCATTTACATTTTCCCTTTAGCCTAATAAATAATGTCCAGTGTTCGAAAGACACCATAGTCATATTCTGGGTTATTAAATAATTAACTCACAATCAGAATATCAATAACTACAGACGCTAATAATGAATAAATAATATAAAGTTATTGTGCCAGTAGAGATGGTTCCTGAGCCTCTAAGCAGGACTCAGTCCACAGTAGAAATACAGGCTGCAGCTTGCTCTTGTCTTTATTAGTATTAGTACAGTTCAGACATAAACAGCTGTTAAAGCTGACTGACAGCGGATCCAGATGTGATCAGACGAATAATAGCTTTGGGATGCACCCCATGTGAGGAGTGAGGAAACGACAAATAAGAGCTTTGGGATGGAGGAAACGACATATAAGAGCTTTGGGATGCACCCCATGTGAGGAGCGAGGAACCGACAAATAAGAGCTTTGGGATAAAGGAAACGACAAATATGAGCTTCGGGATGCACCCCATGTGAGGAGCGAGGAAACGACAAATAAGAGCTTTGGGATGGAAGAAACGACAAATAAGAGCTTTGGGATGCACCCCATGTGAGGAGCGAGGAACCGACAAATAAGAGCTTTGGGATGCACCCCGAGTGAGGAGTGAGGAAACAACAAATAAGAGCTTTGGGATGTACCCCATGTGAGGAGTGAGGAAACGACAAATAAGAGCTTTGGAATGGAGGAAACGACAAATAAGAGCTTTGGAATGGAGTAAACATCATATAAGAGCTTTGGGATGCACCCCATGTGAGGAGTGAGGAAACGACAAATAAGAGCTTTGGAATGGAGGAAACGACATATAAGAGCTTTGGGATGCACCCCATGTGAGGAGTGAGGAAACGACAAATAAGAGCTTTGGGATGCACCCCATGGAAAAAAATCAGGATGGATGTTTCCCATCATGCAGCGCAGCTGGGTTCTCCCTCCGTGATCATCGGAGAGGGAGGGAGAGAGCGAGAGAGAGAGCGAGAGAGAGAGAAGTAATGGCGGCCGGTTAGAGTCTCTCACTAACACCGTGTCCGTGTCCTCGTCCTCTCGTCCTCATCTCGTCTCGTCCTCTCTCAGCCGCTCTCAGCAGCTCTCCCCGCGGCGGAGCCAGCGAGACCCGTAGCGGAGAGCCGGGCTCCTCTAGGGGGGGACGGGAACCCGGGACTTTCCTGATACTTTAGATATAAAACTAACACAACAAACATGGACGAGCAGCCCGGAGGAGGAGCAGGAGCAGCAGGAGGAGCAGGAGGAGCAGCGGGCTCCCTGAGGCAGCAGCAGCAGCTCGGCAGCAACATTAACGCTAACCCGCCGCTCGGAGGAGGAGCTGGAGGAGCTGGAGGAGTCATGGTTCCCCACCAGCCGGACGAGCTGCCCCGGCAGCAGCAGCAGCAGCAGCAGCAGTACACCATGCCGGGCATCCTGCACTACATCCAGCACGAGTGGGCCCGGTTCGAGATGGAGAGAGCTCACTGGGAGGTGGAGCGGGCCGAGCTGCAGGTTAGCACGCTTAGCTTAGCTTAGCTTAGCACTGATTTAAAGCTAACAACAACAACAACAACACCCACCGGGGACGGAGTCCGGTTACCGGGTGAATAAAGCTGTTTATTACCGGTAACCAGACACACCGGCTCTCCCTCTTCACATCATCTCATCATTACCGCGAGAAACTGACGGTAACTCACCGTTAACCGAATGTTTGTAACCTAGCCGGCTAGCTGGCTAAGCTAACGGCTAGGTGGCTAAGCTAACGGCTAGATGGATAAGCTAACGGCTAGGTGGACTGAGCTAGCGGCTAGGTGGCTAAGCTAACGGCTAGGTGGCTAAGCTAACGGGGCTCAGCTCTGGAGCAAGTTAGCTGTAGCTCAGTAGTTCAGGAGTTCAGATCCTCACTAACAGCCCAGTGTTTCATGGTGGTCATGAAGTCCTGGAGGCCAGAGGAGGAGGAGGAGGAGGAGAAGTGAATCCAGCTGACTAGCAGCTAATCTGCAGCCATTTTGGTTTGTCCTGCTAGCTTAAAGCAGCTAGCTGTGTTAAAGGTCCCATATCATAAAAAAGTGAGATTGTCATGTTTTATATTATAAAGCAAGCATAAGTTCTATATAAATACTGTGAAAGTATCAAAACACTCAATCAACAGGGAAACACACACAGCCTGTATTCAGAAACTCTGCATTTGAAACAAGCTGTCAGGATTTCTGTCCATTTGTGATGTCACAAATATACAATATTTAGACCCTTTACACATATTTAAACGTAAACATTCTAAATGCGTCCCAGTTTATTCCTGGTTGCCGTGGATGTGAATGTCATCAGCTGACAGGAAGTAAACATGGACCCAAGCTGTTGCCTAGCAACGCAATTCTGTTGCAATTCCGTCAAAATGCACTAAAACGAAGCGTTTCAGAAAGAGGGTAAATACAGGCAAGTGTGAACCTGAAAATGAGCTGATATGGGACCTTTAATAATAGTGTTTTAAAGCCTTTATGGGAGATCAATCAGTCGGTTTAACAGTGTTAGCATCACACTCGGAGCCGGTGTTCGTCTGCTGTGTTAACAGAATATAACTCAGATGTGAGAGCAGGTCGAGGGTTTGATAGTGACCACCTGTACAGAGATTGCTGATTAAACACATGTTCTACCTCATCTACTGTAAAGCATCAGTTATGATATCACACTACTGTTGAAAAGTTAGGATCAGCTGCTCTATTGATGTTCTGCTTCTTTCATAATAATTCATCATAATAACAACAAACTCTTCTAACAGAGATAAAAAAAAACAGAACAGTTCAGACACCAAATGTTTTATTTACATGTGAAATAGTTTGAATGAAATGATTCGATGTCCCCACATCTCATAGAACAAACTATTAACTAATAACAGCCCCAGTTGTTCCCTCACAAGTTATTGTTAACTTAAACTGAATTTAATATAAATATGCGCCACGGGTCTGCGGTGATGTCAGCAACCCACCCGACCCGTCCTGACACACGGACCAAGGAGTCTAACGCGAGTAAGAGGGTGCACGCAAAACCCCGTGGCACAACGAAAGTGAGGACCGGCGCGCACCGGTTGAGGTGGGATCCCGGCCCAGCGGGGTCGGGCGCACCACCGTAAAGTGGTATCGGTCGCAGCCGTTTTGCGAGTACGAGTACATGAGCACAGTATCGGACCCGATACCTGATGCTGGCATCGGTATCGGTGCATCCCTAGCTGATTACTTCTGTTGTGACTCAGCTGCTGCTCAGAGGGATCTTTGTCTCCTTTAACGCTGAATTTAATGAATATAGTGTTTTAGAGTCGGTGTGTATAGTATTTTAATCCTCAGGTTATCTGCTGTGAGCACTTGAGTCATATATATGTGAATCTTTCCCATCTCTATTGTATATCCCGTATTATCTTAATACCACACAATGATACTGTAACGTTTTAAACAATCAATCAGACTGTTATTGATTGATTATTACCGGTACCGACCTCCAGATGGCTGTTCTGTAACCTCTGACCTCGGTTTCCAACAGACTCGGGGCTCGATATTAAGCTTTTTCAGCGAGTTGCCCTTCGGGGAAAGTAGATGAGGTGTTTTACTCACCCCATAGCCAAACTTACTTACTTACTACAAATCAACTGGGATATAAGCAATTATTATAATGTATTAATGTAAAAAACATGCAGTTAATATGCTCTCCTCAAAGCCACCAGACTCCATTGACAGAAACGGGGATTTTTACCTCGCCGATCGTTGTAAAACGCATTTCATTCAAACTCAACAGAAACCAAATACAACTGTCATTGTCAGTCTTTCCACTATTCCAACAGTCACCAACTCTGGTTGCTTCCTACAGAAGCTTGGCATTAGTAGTTATAAATATCTGTTATTATAAGCTGCTCAGAGCTAGTGTTAGGAAGTTTAACAGGTCATAACTCCCTCTCTAATATCTATTTTATATCACTGTGAAAACATCTCCTTCAAAACAACTGGATTTATTCAAGTTTCTCACCAAAAACTACATTTTACAATGCTCCTTTTTACTAAGCAGAGCTTGAGATTGTGAGTTGATGGATGACTTCTCTCCGTGGGGTGTTTCAGAGTGCAGATCTGTTCGTTCAGGCTTTAGTCTTAGTGTATGATTGTATGGTGAAATGATGAAATGTGTTTATCATAACACGCCCTGCAGCAGGCGTCCTGAAGTGGAGGCTGCCGGCTCTTCGTGGTTAATGACAGGCTCTCGGTGTGTTTGCTCTGCTCTGACTTGTTGCGTCGTGACGCCGAATGCCTTCAGCATGACTCCGTCACAGTTCCTGATAAGAGTCGAACACACAAACCACGGTGTCGACATTCCTGCCTGTTAACATTTACTGTAGGAGGAGAGCCAATAAACTGGAAAGGTTGTACATAACTGCTCGTTTATTCTCCGGAAAAGCTTTATCGATGCACACAGACCAAGTGACGCTTTCATTTGAACCTTTAGAAGGACTTATTTAGTGTTATTATTATTATTATTATTATTATTATTATTATTATTATTATTATTATTATTATTATTATTATTATTAGGGCTGTCATAGTTAATAACGCAAAAATGTTTTAACACAACTCATTTCTTTGACACATTAACACAGGAGGTTGTAGCAGCTCAGTAGATCCTAGTATCATAGTAAACTATAAAACCTGATGAATCCATCGGTACCAACCAGGTCAGACTAGCTGGTAGTGAAGGAGGTTAAATAACGCTCCAAACTTACGCTAAATATTGGCGAGGAAAAACTGTAATGGCCATTTTCAAAGGGGTCCCTTGACTTCTGACCTCCCAATATGTGAATGTGTGAAGGTTTTTGTCTGAAAATTGTCAAAGAAATGTTCGGAAAAAAACCTGAGAAATGTCAGAAAAATGTCTGTAAAAAAATCTGAAAAGTGTCAAAGAAATGTCCAAAAAAGTCCCAAAAAATTCTGAAAAATGTCCGAAAAATTGTCAAAGAAATGTCCAAAGATATGTCCAAAAAAAGGTCAGAAAAATGTTTGAAAATTGTCAAAAAAAAATCTGGAAAATGTCCATAAGAAAGGCAGAAGAACAGTCTGATCCTGGTGTCATAGTAAACTAGAGGACCTGATGAATCCATCGGTACCAACCAGGTCAGACCAGCTGGTCATGAAGAGGTTAAATAACGCTCTGAACTTCCACTAAATTAAGATCAGTGAATGTGAATGGGTTCTCTGGGTACCACGAGTCTCCCCTTTACAGACATGCCCACTTTATGATCATCACATGCAGTTTGGGTCAGTCATAGTCCAGTCAGCACGCTGACACACTGACAGCTGCTGTTGCCTGTTGGGCTGCAGTTTGACCTGTTATGATGGGAGCATATTGTTTTATGCTAAATGCAGTACCTGTGAGGGTTTCTGATCAATATCTGTCATTGTTCTGTTGTTAATTGATTTACAATAATAAATATATACATACATTTACATAAAGCAGCAGATTTGTCCACTCCCATGTTGATAAGAGGATTAAATACTTGACTGAAACTATAACCTTCTTTCACGTGAAAAATATTCTCTTTTTTTATGTAAATAACTTTTTCAAACGCCTGTTTCAGCTGCTTTATGACTACCTACTCAATGAGAGGAATGTTTCAGAACTCAGAGCCACAAACACAAATAATGTGAAACATAAATTAAATGTAAAAGTGATTATAAACATATACAGTGTTTCTCAAACATAGACTTTACTTGGGCGGGTCGTCCAGGAATATAAACGAATATTTGGAGACCCATTTCTAGCGTTTTTATTTTTTTTATCCGTCCAGAAGAAAACGACGCCTTCCATGATGGAATGAGCCAGTGGACTAGTAGCGTCAGAACGCCGCTGGAGAGCGGATAACTGATGCTGATGGCCGTCAACAAGGAGAACATCGGCCCATAAATCCGTGCATCCCTGGTTGGTTCATCTAGTAGTGATTTAAGTTGAGGAGATAATTGTTCTCCTGGTTAACAGGTAACGTCAGACGTGATCAAATCTCTGGTTAATTCTCGTCTGACGAGAGAAAATGTGTAAATGAGAACATTGGTCAGATGTCAGTGTGGATGGATGGAGGTATCTAATCCAGACTTAGAGGTACCGCCGGTTGTCTTCATGCATCACCATTAGATTTAATTAGTATTTAACTAGTGATGCACCGATACCACTTTGTTTCAGACCGAGTATAAGTACTTACATTTGGGTACTCTCCGATACCGAGTACCGATACGAGTACTTCTCTGTGTCTAAAGACCCTCGTTAACAGCCAGCTGGACCCACGGCAGGCTGGGGAGTCCCGCATACGAGGCGTTGCTTCGTCACCGGCTCTAGGTCGCCTTGTAAAGGCTCGGGCCGAAGGTGGCTCGCGGCCGCAGCTTTACAGCGTTCCCCGCCCAGACCTCACCGCACCGTGAACAAAGGGCTTGCTGCGCCCTCTCTCCCCAGCGGGGAGGGACGGGGCCCCCTGCTCCCGCTGCGACTGTCGTCCGGGGCGGACTGTCCTCAGTGCGCCCCAACCGCGTCATGCCGCCAGGACGGGGCTCGGCCCACGTAAAAGGCGCCAGGGGTCTGCAGCGATGTCGGCAACCCACCCGATCTGTCTTGAAACACGGACCAAGGAGTCTAACGCACGCACGAGTGAGAGGGTGCAAGCAAAACCCACGTGGCGCAATGAAAGTGAGGGCCGGCACATGCCAGCTGAGTGCACCACCTGCCCATCTCGCCCACACCGTCAGGGAGGTGGGGTGAAAGTAAAGTGGTATCGCATACGAGTACACGAGCACAGAATCGGACCCGATACTGGTATCGGTGCATCCCTAGTTTTAATGTTACTGGTGTTCAAACAGCTGATTATCCAGCTAATACTAACTAGTTTTGTTTCTGCACTAAAGTCAAGAACCACCCAGATAAAATACTCGTCATGTTTCCAGCCTCCCGTTCAAACGTCGCCGTCATACAACAGTTAAATCCCAACCAGCCGCCGTGATCACTGTTGTTGTTCAAAAACCCCGTCTCTAAACCCCACCGACGCTTTTTAATCGGTCTAATTTGCCTAATCTCCACACGTCTCTCCACACGCACAGACACTCTGAAAGAACCCAGAAGTCTTTAAAGCTGACAGAGATTAAACCAAAGGAAGGGCCTTGCTACTGACACCAGATATCAGTAAAGTCAACGTGTTTTATCTGTGTGATTTCATGTTTTATTGGAGAGACTGTCGGTGTTTTCTGACTCTGTGCTCTTGACTCAGTGAGACCATGTGATTGGTTCAGGTTGTCCATGTTTGCTGTGTAAACTGGGCAGAGAGGACAGATTGGGCCCTTCCCTTCTCTGTACATACCGTAGTGTTTGTTGTGGTGAAGCGGCTTCAGTTTGAAATGAGATGATTGAACAGCAGTGAATAGCAGAGCTGGAACCATACACCTATATCCTGAATTAATATGGATTGGGATTTTTTGTTTTAGTATTGCAGTTCGATATTCAGATTTATTGTGATTGTTGTTAACTTTTTTAACACTAGACCATGGGAACAAGTTGAATCATACACTTTTACTTTGTAAAATCTCTGAATGAATCCAGTTGAAATGTTTGATTTTCAGCACGTATGTAGTCAGAGATGACCTGAAGTCAAATATATCTGTCATTGTCAGGAATTATTTGTTATCCAGCAATTTTGTGGGCCATATTTCGGAAATACTTTGGCCTTTTTTCGGCTTTTTTCAGGCGTATTTTTACGACATATTTTGTCCTTTTTTGGACATATTTTGGGCAATATTTTGGACATTTTTTGGCCTTTTTCTGACTTTGTTCGGACTTATTTTCTGAATATAATCCAATCAATCTTATTTCCAACTGATCTGCTGCTTCAGTCCTCAAGAGTCAAGGCGATGCAATATTTAAAGATATTATATTTAACAATTTACATGTACAGATTGTAATGTAACTTAAAAACTGAGACCTTCCAAGACTTTCTCGGTTGCCTTTAACAGCCTGTAGTCTGATTTCTATGTAAGGAAATTGTTTAGTTTTCACATATTTTACTAATAATTTCCCATATTTTAGATATTTTTCACTAATAATTTCGCGTCATTTTTCAGATATTTTTCACATATTTCCGAATGTCTTTTTCATGCTTTTAGGTTCTTTACAAATAGATGTTATTTTGTTTAGTTTTCACATATTTTACTAATATTTTTCAGACATTTTATTTTATATTTTACACTTTTTTCAGACATTTTTCAATTTTCTTTTTAAATTTTTTACTAATAATTAACATTTTTCGGACATTTTTCACATATTTCTGAATGTTTTTTCATGCTTTTAGCCTCTTTACAATTAGATGTTCTTTAGTTAGTTTTCATATATTTACAGCCACTGGTGTTATTAATAACAGGGATTCTCTGAACATTAAATACAGCACCTTTTAACAAAGATAAAGTGCGTGGCATCCCAGTGGGTGCGTGGACAAAGTCGTGTTGCTGTTGTATTTTATCTGACCTTTTATACATATTCTGCAAACGGCGAGTGATTTATCGGAGACAATGTGTCCACCCGCTGGACCTCAAACACGGCTTGAAAAATCTCTCACTTGTCTGGTTCTTCCTCGCCGTCAGCCATGCATCGTTTTGTTGTTGTCGTCTCTCTGAGATCAGCGCTGCTGGAGCATGTCGATGACGTCGTACACGGGAAGAGAGTGAACCGGAGTAACATTTCTTTACTATTAAAAAATATACATCCATATAACGTTTGTTGTGCTTAAATACAAGGGGCAAATTCTAATTGGGAGATCTTTAGAAACGGTCGATAATACTGCCGACCTACCGTCATTATTTATTTTACTGAAGTTAAATGTTAAATATTTTCTGGGTTGATGTGAGGATTCACACCATAACGGCTCGGCTTTACGCTCGAGGTTTATTAGATGTAGACTTGAAAACACATGGGGGGAGCGCTCTCAGGCGCCGTGTGTCGGTAGGATGGAGGGGGGGGGTCGGCGCCGGGCCGCAGTGACTCTGTGTTTTGGTAAAGAGAGAGCAGGGCTGCAGGACGGCGAGCTGTAATTAGGCGTCCTGGCCTACTGGGCCCTGCTCTGACTGACGGCCCCGATCCCAGCTGGACGCTAAAAGTAGACCGGCCCGAAATAACACGCACGCACGCACGCACGCACGCACGCACACACACACACACACACACACACACTGTCAACAGTCACAATATGAAGACGTGATTTAAGTAATGTGCCGACTTTTTCTTGTTAAACTTAGTATTGTAGTTATTTTGTTTGTTTGTTTTCGTGTGTGTGTGTGTTTGTGTGTTGAATGTGTGGTTGGTTGTGTGGTTGTGTGGTTGGTTGTGTGGGTGACGCAGTTGTTCAGAGGAATGCCCCCCCCCCTTGTTTAGCCTGATCTGTCATCCTGGTATATCTGGGCCAGTGAGCTCACTTGATCATCATCATCATCATCATCATCATCATCATCACCCCGGTGCTCTGACCTCACTCCTTCTCCCTGAGGAGCGCTTGATTCATGCTCACCAGGTGCACCGGCAGGGAGGGAGGGTGGTGTGACTTCAGTCTTAAGCTGAGAACAAACACTATGAAATAGACCCTGATGATGTGTGAAGAGTCGTATCAACAGCTGCCTTCCACCGACAAACACACAGCGTTTTATTATCCACCTCAGACTGAAGGACCTCTGAGTCAGATTAGTCCGAACATCGGTCGCAAAAACTCAACAGGTGTAAAGTCATCACGAGGATCAGTCAGAAGACTGATAAAAACAAAAAACACAGGTGTTATAAACAAAACACCGGTATTATAAACAAAAATCAAATGTATTATAAAAGAAAAAACAAAGGTATTATAAATTAATAAAACAATAGTATTGTAAACACAAAACAGAAGTATTATAAACAAATAAAACAAGATATTATAAACAAAACAAAGTTATTATAAACAAATAAAACAATGGTATTATAAACAAATAAGACAACAGTATTATAAACAAATAAGACATTGGTATATAAACAAATAAACAAGGTTATTATAGACTCAACCAGTTCACAATAATCCAGTTTGTTGAAACTGGTTCAAACTGTCGAGATGAAGCTGTAGATTTGATTCATCCACAGACATAAATATGTTTTAAAAATAAAAATAAAATACGATGGACTGCGTCGGTGTGGGCGCGCTGCCTCAGATTCAGGTCAGAAGATGAACATGAAGTTATTACTTCTGTTTTTCTGCGTCTCCATTATTAAGTAAATGATGCTGCTGTTGCTACGGTAACGAGTTTCTCTCATCAGTGGCTGAAAGTTTTTCTACCTGATTAGTGTTTCTGTTTTCCTTCTGACAACATTAATAGTTAATAAAGACGGATGTAAAGTGTGTTTTCATGGATGGATAACTGTGTACAGAAACACTGTCAGGGATGAGCTCCGGCTCAAAGTGCAGCGACACCGCAAACATTAACTCAACATTAGACCGACTGACGGCGGAGGAGAGTCCCAACTACTGTACAACTACTGCTCATTAACAGCAACCGCAGTAAGCACAATTAAACTGTTAGAATAATATACAGTATGTAGTACAGAGGGCAGTGAAAGCATCGTGTGTGTGTCACTTCATTATTTCCTGTAAATGTTAATGACTCACAGTGACATCACTGCTCTGTTGACAGTCATACAGTGCTTTGATTGGTGTAATTTTCCTTTATTTAACATCTGTCTTCATCTCACATCATCGTCTTCTAGTATGTCAGAGGGGTGATGATGATGATGTGTCTGTCAATCACAGAGTCTCTCTCTCTCTCTCTCTCTCTCTCTCTCTCTCTCTCTCTCTCTCTCTCTCTCTCTCTCTCTCTCTCTCTCTCTCTCGGCCGGGGGAGGACCTCTGGTTTCCCCGTCGTCATGGTGACCTTCACTGGAGGAAGTCGCGACCCCCAGTTTGCCTCTGAACCGCCCCCCACCACCACCACCCCACCCCCTTTCGTGTTGCCATGGGCACCCTGGCAGAGCGCTGTGTGTGTGTGTTTGTGTATAAATAGCTCTCAGCCTCCTCGGCCTTCGTCAGGGTTTGGTTTCAGGAGCAGCTGCTCACGGACGGACGGACAGAGAGACAGGTGGACAGTGAGACAGGTGTGCTCAGGCAGACAGGGGGGGTGCTGCAGGTTGATGGAGGTGTGAAGGAGTCTGACTGACGACAGGATGATAGTAGTGATGTTGTGACTTTGTACTGAAAACTCACGAAGGATGGAGGAAGTCAACAACTCCATTTCTGAGCTCCATCTCACTGCTGCTTTTTAGGGGCGGGAAAAATGTATTGACCTATGTATTGCAATTTTTCTTTTCACGATTTTGAAATATATTTTTTTAACTCCAGAATGTATATATCTGCTTCATCTGAGTCTCTGTGGAGGTAGAAGGAAGTTACCGCTTTTATTGTGGTAGTCTGAGTAACGTGACGTCATATCCGTTCCGTATCCGTCAACCAAAACAAACCTCAGAGAGTGTAAAACGTTGGAGGGTCGTCGTGGATACGACCTGCACCCTCCCATGTTAAATCCAGTGTGGTAAACACTACACATCCAGGAAAGGATGGAAACACTTTGGGTTTCACACATTGACAGGAAAAGCAGAGCTAGACAGAGCAGAGCTAAAGCTGCATGCTGACTTCTGAAAAAGGCCAAACTGTATCCGAAAATAAGTCCGAAAAAAGTATGGAAAAAAAAGTCTGAAAATAGCCGAAATATATGTCCAAAAAAGGCCGAAAAAATGCCAAAGTATGTCCAAAATATGGCCAAAAGAAAGCACAAAATATTTCAGAAAATAAGCCCGAACAAAGGCTGAAAAAAGGCCAAAAAAGTCCGAAATATGTCCGAAAAAAGGCTGATAAATGTCTGAATAAAAGTCTGAAAAACGTCTGAAATATATCCGAAAAGAGACATTAAATTTAACAATAAAATAGAAATAATGTAGTTTTACTTTTGTACGTTTTACTGCGTCTGGTCGTCTCTTTCAGTCTAAAATAGTGGAGGCGTAGCTCTGCTGCTGGAACCAACTACTGACTTTCACTTGTTCACTTGTCGTTCTTTACCGCATGACCGCTTCCTCGGCTGTCCTCGGCTGTCCTTGGGGTTCCCCACACACAACATCGTAAATACTGAACATGTTTAATATTTGAAATGCGTCCAGGATGGACTTCAGAGCCGATCGGAGGATGTAAAAACCCCACTGTTAAGATACCTCAGACCTCAGGACCAGTCTGGAGGAATCAGACCCAGATTCAGCTGGATTCTGGTGTAGCGTAGACCCAGCATTAGATCTGTAACCCTGCTTCATACAAAGCTGGGTCATGATTTGACCTTTGACCTCTGATGATCACATTCAGTCTGTTTGATGAATTAACCCCCCGTCTCTCTCTCTCTGTGTGTGTGTGTCTGCAGGCGAGGATAGCGTTCCTGCAGGGGGAGAGGAAAGGTCAGGAGAACCTGAAGAACGACCTGGTCAGAAGAATAAAAATGTTAGAATATGCTTTAAAACAGGAACGGTAAGAAACTCACTCTGTGTCCTAACGTCAGTCACTAGAACAAGATCAGAGGAGGCTCGACGTTTAGCTCCTTTACTGCAGTGGAAACGTCTGACGGTGATCACGTCTGTCCGGGTCGAATTCATCACTAGAAGTGGATGATTATTATAACTGAATGTTTGTTGTAGTGCATCATCTCTCTAATTAACATTTGGATATTTATTACATGAATATAAAGTAATGAAACGGACCGCTGCGCTGTTCACTGGCTCGCTGTCGATCCTTCTGCCCTTTCCCTCACCGAGGGTGGAAGTCTACGTTCCGTTGTACGTTTTCTAGTAGGACTTCTTTGACTGTGGAATCGGATGTTTTCACATTAAACCGGTGTTAATTTCGTTAACCTTAATGAAATATGTTCGTCAACAACCTTTTCCACAACGATGACGAGGCGACACCGACGTCTTTAAACTATAACGGTGACGATCTGAAACATGCAGTATCACTGATGAAAAAAGACTCAAATGTCATTTCAAAACATAAAAACTACCAAAATTTGTCACCGTCCACCTTCTCTTCCTCTCTCTCTGTCTCAAACACTCAACACTCTGTCCTTCTTGTCTTAGTTAAGAACTTACATTTGGGTACTCTCCGATACCGACACGACACTTCTCACTGCCAAAAGATCGTCGTTAACAGCCAGCTGGAGGCTGTGAGCGACGCACGGCAGGCTGGGGAGTCCCACATACGAGGCGGTGCGCCGCCACCGGCTCTAGGTCAGCTTGGAAAGGCTCAAGGCGAAGGTGGCTTGCGGCGGCAGCTTTACAGCGCTCCCTGACCGGACCTCGCCGCATCGTGGACAAAGGGCTCGCTGCGCCCTGCTGGGGACGGCCCCTGCTGCTCACGATGCGACTGTTGACCGGGGCGGACTGTCCTCAGTGCGCCCCAACCGTGTTGTGCCGCCAGGGCGGGGCTCGGCCCATGTAAAAAGGCGCCAGGGGTCTGCGACAATGTCAGCAACCCACCCGACCTGTCTTGAAACACGGACCAAGGAGTCTAACACACGTGCGAGTCAGTGGGTGCATGCAAAATCTTGTGGCGCAATGAAAGTGAGGGCCTGTGTGCGCCGGCTGAGGTGGGATCCCGGCCCAGCGGGGTCTGGCGCACCACCGTAAAGTGGTATCGGTGCCGTTGTATCGGAGCTGTTTTGCGAGTACGAGTACATGAGCACAGTATCGGACCCGATACCCGATACTGGTATCGGTGCATCCCTACTTCTAGTTGAGGGATATAAAAATATCTATAAGAAGAAATAAGAAAATCTTAAATTCGTTGACGATGAAAAGTTGTTTTTGTGTTTCCTCCTCAGAGCGAAATACCACAAGTTAAAATATGGAACGGAGTTAAACCAAGGGGAGATGAAGATGCCAAGCTTTGAATCAGGTAGGTGATGAAAGAACACGTCTCTTCATATCAGAGAAACACTGAGCACCGTCCTCTTCCTGCTCCTCTTTAATCTCTCTGATTCTTCACCTCCTCCTCCTCCTTCTCTTTTACCCCGTGTTTGAAATAAACTCTCTGCCGACACCTGAACGGATCGTATCCACTAATTCTGATCCAACGCCGAGTTCTGACTGAATAATGTGAAGCGAATCATCTCCTCGCTTTACTCGCGTGAATTGGACCGCCGGTATCATTTGTGTTCTAGACGCGAGAGGAGGAGGAGGAGGAGGAGGAGGAGGAGGAGGAGGAGGAGGAGGAGGAGCTCGTCTCCATAGATACCAATAACTTTTCCTCCATCAACCATGGAAGAAATAACCACTGTTGCTGCTTGGTACATGTTGGTGAAGTCTCAGATATGTCAGGAAACCAAACGCCGTCGTGTCTGGGTTCATAACGTCACCTGGTGGCGAGCTGTATTCACACACGGTGTCATCACACTGTATCTAGCATCCACACTCTCTCTCTACTGTGGAACCCAAAGTAAACAGATTGAGCTGTGCTTTAATATCAATAAACAGATCAAAAGGATGCTGAAATAACTACATAATGAAGCTGATTAGTAAAAAGTCAGGTCTGTTACTATGACGACAAGCAGACAACTTTTTAAATTGCTTGTTTTCTGAATGGAGTCTGGTGCGATCAGTGCACAAAAAATGTCATAAATACGGCAGCAGCCTTGTTGTTTCTACCGTAGACAGTCTGTGGTTTATACACAGTTTGGTCCGGTCTCTGTACAGACATGATGTGTGACGACAGGAGGAGAATCTCAACACTGAGAGGCTTTCGAGTTGAAATATTTCAGCTCCTCCTGCAAATGATGCGAATTTCGTGTGTTTGTGTCGCATTATTTGCGCCAAGATTTCACTTCCCGCTTGGTGTGAACGTACCGTAAGATCATTGGAGTAACATGAGGCAGCCTAAACTACAAGTTCACACACCGGTTTTCTTTTTAGGATTGTACAAATTCTGATTTATCTGAAAGTCTGAAAGCGTCCAGCAGGTGTTGGTGTATTCATCATCTGTTTTTTATGTGTGTGTTTGTCCTTTTTAGACACCAAAGACTCTGAGGTCTCTGCTGTTCCTGCCAACAGTCAGCTCACCTGGAAACAAGGAAGACAACTACTCAGACAGTAAGAACAAGTGTTAACTCTTCTGCTTCTGTTTGTGATGGATTTAGACAAAGATCGGCTGAATTTGCTTCATAACTGCATTCATTATACATTTCAACTTAAAATCTTTGTACAGGGTCAGAGCAGAGGAGGCGAGTGACTGTTTCCTCAGTTAAGAACTCTCAAAAACCAGGATCAGACATGTTGACTGATCCTCGTTCAGACTTTAGCTGCAGCTAACTGATTATTTCTGTTAGCGATTAACATAAAGTCAGTATCTGGGTGCTCTACAGTCGTAGCGTCGGTCCATTTGACCACGGAGATGAGAGCGACAGCCGGCTCCACCGCCACGTTACCTCCATACCATAACGTTACCACCATCACGTTACCACCATACCATAACGTTACCTCCATACCATAACGTTACCTCCATACCATAACGTTACCACCGTACCATAACGTTACCACCATCCCATAAGGTTACCACCATACCATAACGTTACCACCATAACGTTACCACCATACCATAACGTTACCACCATAACGTTACCACCATACCATAACGTTACCACCATAACGTTACCTCCGTACCATAACGTTACCTCCACACCATAACGTTACCACCATAACGTTACCTCCGTACCATAACGTTACCTCCACACCATAACGTTACCACCATAACGTTACCTCCGTACCATAACGTTACCACCATACCATAACGTTACCTCCATACCATAACGTTACCGCCATACCGTAACGT
>CAKAOI010051553.1:0-39669 GCA_916701655.1 Sebastiscus albofasciatus
TAGTCAAAGCTAATGGCGATCCTAACTGGTAAGATATTGAGACGGCGTTGGTTGTGATGTTTTGTTTCTGAGCTGCTGTCTCCTACAGACGGGACTATCAGAGATTTCTTACATGCTTTACAGATCAAAAAAAGTCTCATTTTTAAAAATATCCTTTAGACTCTAAAAGTGATGGCCTGCATTCATTCAGACAGAGGTGTCCATTACATAAATGTCCCATGTGGCGTCATCGTCTGTTCACATCTGACAGGACATCATTTATTAGATAGAATAAAGTCTGACAAGCATAGACAGTCCTATCTGCTCTCATGCTGTTTGTAAAACTCTCTAGATCCTAATTTTACTTCTTGTCCTGCATTAGAGAATGGCTGTATTCGAAACCGCATACTATACTAGTAGTACCACCTCATACTATACTAGTAGTACCACCTCATACTATACTAGTAGTACCACCTCATACTATACTAGCAGTACCACCTCAAACTATACTAGCAGTACCACCTCAAACTATACTAGTAGTACCACCTCATACTATACTAGCAGTACCACCTCACACTATACCAGCAGTACCACCTCGAACTATACTAGCAGTACCACCTCACACTATACCAGCAGTACCACCTCGAACTATACTAGCAGTACCACCTCATACTATACTAGCAGTACCACCTCATACTATACCAGCAGTACCACCTCGAACTATACCAGCAGTACCACCTCGAACTATACCAGCAGTACCACCTCGAACTATACCAGCAGTACCACCTCATACTATACTAACAGTACCACCTCATGAACAAAAGCAACATTTCCAGTATTGCCAAAAATACCCGGATGTCGTACTGATTTGGAAAAGAATCTCCAGTATGCATGCGTCTACCTTGCCTACTGTATCCCACAATGCAAAGCGCTGGACCGTTACAGGCTACGGTTACAACAAAACAACCGCAGCCAAAAACGGCTTCTTTTTTTTTTTTTTTTTTTTTACATTTTTTGTAGCTATTTCATCAATAAATTCACTTCTGAAAAGTATTTGAGGTGAGAAATCAACGGTGTAGATTTAGAATATGGACAGATTTAAGATATTAGATGGCGAATCGAACATTTGCTCCGACAATTTCGGAGTTTAGAAGCTCCACAAACTGCCGTGAAAAGGGAAGAGGAGAGGGAAGAGAAGAGGAGAGGGAAGAGGAGAGAGAAGGGAAGAGGAGAGAGAAGAGCAGAGGAGAGGAGAGGGATGAGGAGAGGGGAGAGGAGAAGAGAGGAGAGGAGGGGAGAGGAGAGAGAAGAGGAGAGGGAAGAGGAGAGGGAAGAGGAGAGAGAAGAGGAGAGAGAAGAGGAATACAGCCAACAAAATGAAGTGATACATGTGTAACATGGATGAAGAAGAAGAAGGTGGAACAAGATCCGCATTTAATCTATCTCTCGGTGCAGCCGCTCTGTTAACATGACCTCATCAGAAGGCCGATGTGACATGTATTCAGACATGACACCACAATGGAAGACTCCCCAGCACAGTTCAGTAATGAAGCAAAAGGCTGATGTGCTGCTGCTGGCTTCCAGGTTTCTTTTCAGATGTTTTTTCCTCTTCATCCATCTTGTGTTGTTTGCTGTTGCGGTTACAGTCTCTCTCCCTCTCTGCCTGCAGTGAGTGTGTGGCTGCCGCTGAATGACAGCTGTTGATCCTCGGCTCTCGGCTCGTGATGTTTGATGCGTGATTGATTGTCAGTAGAAAGTGAATGACAAAGCAGCTGTCACTTCCTCACTGTAGGACTGAGCTGGTACTGTACGTTCCCTCACAGGCTGTGCTGAGCAGGATACACTTAGATTTAGCTTGTTTTGGTGGAAGTTGCTGACAGAAGAAACCCGTCTAAGACCGTGTCAGTGTAGTCTGCAGGTCACGTGTTGGTTTGGGGCTGTGTATGTTTCTATTTAGGAGAATGGAACCTGTTTTTGCATGTACAGGAAATGAATGAGTGGCGTAATAACATAAAACATTAGACAAAGAGGGGAGGAACTAAGGCTGGGTGAAATCAATATTACCATATTAATGAAAATCTGATTTGGATAGATAACCCACAACTAAATCTAAGTTTTCCTTAGAAATCTAAACTAAAGTTCTTCTTATATTAATATAATCATTATATCATTTTTGACTTTTGTTACCTTTGTTTTTGTCTTGTGAAATATGAAACCTCTATAGGTATCTAACAGTATTTGATTCTAGCTAAATGTTAAAATGTAAAATAATTAACAAATTGATGTTGCAGTTGAAAATTCTTCTGAAAAACTTCAATAACTATTTTTTGAAGTTATAATCTATAACTCGAGGAATCTGTCTGTGTGTCCTTCGCATATCTTGAGAACCGCTTGTCCGATCTACTTCACACTCGGCGGGTGTGTTGCTGGGTACGCCATAGAGTGCTTTGTCCAATTTGGTGCAATTTGGACACTCGGGACGTTCTTTAATTAATAAACTTTGAATAAACAAGTTGTTTCACAAAAACACATATCACGCTAAATAGTACAGTTGAATTTCATATTTTTTTTAAGTGCTTTTGGGGCAATTTGCTAAGTATTTTCGAGTACAATGAGTTAGAATAGTAATATGATTCAATATTTTCCATATCTATCTAAACATCATAATAAATCTGTAGCTGTTTGGGGTCCTTTCAATTGGGGGTTCCCAGGCAGTTGCCTAACTGTAAAGTCTACCCCTTTTTTTCCCGGTATTTCACGTGTGTTTCTGACCGCGAGAAAGAGAAAGGTTAGAAAAAGGTGGCAGTGTCTGTTTATGTTGCATCTTTATCCCCATTCGTCCAACTCATCATGTGGTTTCGAGACTACAGGACACTAAAAGACACCGAGGTGTTTGAGAGGAAGAGGCTGCGGCTGAAGTGCGAGGACGCTCAGAGCAGGTAGACACAAACACGTTTTATGGACCCGTTTGTTTCAAGCACACTTAACCCTGAATCTCTTGTCGCTTGCTGGATGGGGTATTAGCCACCTTTTATCTCCTCTTTTCATCAGCATTGGCCCATTACCTCTTGACATGATTAACTTCGTAAATAGCAGATGTAGACATTTAACTACTGTAGGGAAATACAGTGTTTGACACAATGCAACGGTTCTAGATTTTGATGGTACGATTATAGCCCCGGTTCCACGATTATAATGCATTCATTTATTTCACAACACTACAGATGTATAAAAATCACATTTTTAATTAAAGGTTTTATTGTATTTTGTAAATTCTTATTTTCCCACTTGTGTAGAAAGACTGTCCAATCGCGAGGTGTAGCCTGAGGCCAAAACTGCAGTCTTGTCTGCTTATTCAGGCTCACAGCTTTGGTTGTGTTAGCTGGACGTTCAGATCGGTAGATGTGGAGAAGTGGGTCACCTCTCTTAGCTGGTTGGCCAGCTTTTCTCTCACTGAAATGTAGAACTCCGGTAGAGCTTTCTCCGCTAAACATTTGCGACCAGGCAGTTCATATTTTGGATCAAGTGTTTTAATGAGTGTTTTGAATCCGGGCTTTTCAACAACACTAACCGGCGTTGCGGTGTAGTTGTTTACAGCGGCCGTGATTTCTTTCCATTTTGCACTTTTTTTTTGTCATATGGGATTGTTTTTGAAAGCGAGGAAGCGAGAGTCATTTGCTTCTGGGATGGTTCTGGTTTGCTTTGGTCGTGTTCTCGCTACCGTACTCGCTTTGCCGCTTCAGTTCTTCCGCTTTCTCCGAGCTCCTTCTCTCTCCTCTGCTTCCCTCCGAATATGAAAACACGTCGGCCGCATACTGTGTGTGTCTGAGAGGGAGAGAAGGAAATGCCAAAGCCAGTCTCATGCCGGCAGGATGGCTTAAAAACATCACATGACAATTTGTAGTCGTGATATAGTCATTTTAGACAAGCCGCGATACATCGATGTATTGCCCACCCCTAGCTACATCCCTATTTGACAGCAGAGGAATGAGCATCTTGCTTGTGTCCTTGAAAAGCTCATGTTTTCTTCCGGGAGTGTTGAGGGGAATCCTCCCAATGGGAAAGCCACAGCAGTGCCACTGAAGGACAAACTTCCCCCCCCCAACCGATGTCATTTCGTCCGAATTAGATACAGCGAAGCGAGGCCTCCCGGCGACCTCGGCACAATTGAAAAGATGCGCTGAAGAGGAGAAAGAGATGGCTTTATATATATATATATATATGCACTGCAGCCTTCGCTACACTGCAGTGTTTCTCCCGAGCGTTTCACCCAGGGCTGCGTTGACCCCCGCTGACATGTAAACATAATGGAGTAAGATTACATTTTCCTCCCAGACTGGGAGAGCAAAACAGATGGAGGAGTAGATACCTCTCTGATGTTGCAAGTGACCCACTTATATAAATGGAGGGCAGCAGAATTGCCTCGGATAGGAAGACAACTGCCTCATTGCCTCCAGCTCTCTTGTACTTCCCATGTTCGAGGACGTGATGAATCGGGGACGTCCCACGCTGCCACAGTGTCCCCTGCTGGGCGGACGGCGTCTCCTCCGTACCCCCTTCGCTCTATTCCCCACCCCGACATCAGCAGCCTCCTCATCCTCCGCCGGGACCGACATCATTTCCATACAAATTACCGTCGCCATGGCAACTGGCCGAAAGAGGTCATTACCCAGGTGATATCGGTGACAGACGATGAAAGGCTGGCGCCGGGCCAAGTGCTCTTCATCAGAGGACAAGTGGCTTTTTCACAGGGATGGCGCGCATGTTGGTGTCAATCAGCCGCTCTGTCAGCCGCGGAAATAATCTGCTTTAGACTTCCTGTCATTGTTCACACTGTTGTCCAGCGCTGATATCTGGACTCTGGCCTCCTCGTGACACTTTGATCCCCGAGGCCAGCCGGGCCTGTATGTGACTGACACTTCAGGATCTATTACCTTCCTGTATCCACACAGAGCTCCTTATCCTCGTAGTACTATGGAGGATGACACGGCCGGGGTCAGGTGGCACGGCCGGATCACTTTACCTGCGGCTGTTTGTCTTCCCCATGCAACCGGAGTCTGTCTGTTTACACACAGAGGCTATCACTTCTCACCTGTCAGAGAGCAGTGGCCGCTCAACACGCCGGCAAACTATGTGGAATATCTTCACACATAGAAGGGAAGGTCGAAACATTACGGCGAAGCCCCCGTCTAACCAAGTCATTTTAAGATAATTGCACTTTGTTCCCCGGCAGTGTTTTTCCTAAATGTTGAAATGAGTGTCTGTAACCTGAACACAGGAGAGAATAAGATATACCCGCTGCACTAAAAAAGACAATTACACTTTTTTTCCCCTTCTAGAGCTGAAACTTGATCGGTAGGGAAGCCACAATTTGATAAACCATTAATAGTTTTCATTTTTCACAGCACTTCATGGTTTCTCAAATGTGGCGTGCCGCTTGTCCTTAGTCTGATGTTGTAGTGAACTATTAAAAAGATGAATCGATTTAATTTTTAGAGAAAGAATTGATGAAAAATGATGATGAAAAATAATAATTAGAATTAGAGTATATCTGTGGAAATGTGTCTTTGGCTCACCAAACACAAGAAACAAAAAAAGCAGACAAGCAGTTAGAAAAAGAAAAACACGGACAAGGTCGTATTATACGTTAAAAAAAGTTTGTCAAGCCAATATGGGAATATAATAATTAGTATTTCATTCATAGAGAACTTTTCAAGCCCAAAGACGGCAGACAACATAGACAGAATTTATTCAGCGAAGGTGTTTCTATGATTAATTTAGAGCATCAACTCTTTTTCGACAAACAAAAACCACCTCAAGTGAGCGTAAAAACTTTCTCTATTGAATGTTGCTGTTTCCATGCAACTTTTCTTTTAGGGGGATCTTTAGGGGGAGACAGCAGGTCAACAGTAGATGTCACACAGAAGTGGTGTACATCATCTGAAAGCTACGAAACCTGAAGATTAATTCGCTCAGCACTGTGTGTCAAGTCCTTCTAGTCATAAATTAGAAATAAACATGAAATAATGATTTAAAATGAATTGTAAAAGTGTATAAGGGTTTAAAACATTATGATAGAATGCTCTATTATGTCTCATAAGTAGCAATTTTTGGGTTGATATCATTTGTAACACAGATTTAGTGCTAAATTTAACCATTTTTTACCACTGGAGAATTCATAAAAATGATCAATAATCCCTCCAAAATACCACATTAAGACACCAAGACCTCGAGGAATACCATAAAAAATTGCCTCAAACTGCATGTGATTAACATAAAATGGGTATATCTGTAAAGGGGAGACTCGTGGGTACCAATAGAACCTATTTACATTTACATATCTGGAGGTCAGAGGTCAAGGGACCCCTTTTGAAAATGGCCATGTTAGCATGACATGGTTGGTACCGATGGATTCTTTAGGTGTTCTAGTTTAATGTGATATCCGTGACTTCACTTTAGCCCTAGAACTGAACCTCTGGAAGACAGTAAAGTCAGTCGGGGCTCATAAATAACAGACCCCCCTCTCTCTGTGTGATCAGGACCTGGACTCTGTGTGGCACTCCTGAGTACCTGGCCCCCGAAGTCATCCAAAGCAAAGGTCACGGCCGAGCGGTGGACTGGTGGGCTCTGGGCATCCTCATCTTTGAAATGCTGGCTGGGTAAGTGTAGTATACACACAGACAAACACACACACTCCACCCATTTAAACACCGGGGGGCGCTCTCCTCCACCAGAGCACCGGAGGCAGAGCAGCACTGATCAACAATCATCTCTCAAAACAACTGGATAGAGGGCGGACACATTAACACGAACACCTGTACACGAGTGATGCAATCCAACAGAAGGGCCCTGCAAGAGTCAGCGAGTGAGAGAGCAGAGCCGGAGGAGCCTGTGTACACCGAACAAAGGAATTATTCTATTAATTGTACTGCTGTTATTGTCTCCATTCTCTCCGAGCTCAGTGCGACAAATGAGCGTGTGAATGGGGATCATTGAAGAACAACGATCCCCTTTTGGAAAGAGCTCTGGTTTTGTTCTCCGTCGCTCACTGCGAGTGATAATCATGTGTGTCTTGGCCTGACGGTTGAGATCAACTTCAACATCGATTGAGACTTTGTTTTCACACACACACCAGTTGATATTCTGTAATCCAGCAGTTAAGGGATTGAACCAGTTCAATAAGCAAGGCCCTACCTGAATATTGGCTGGTATTTTTTGCCAATATTCAATAGATTTTATTTTCATATTTGATTCTTTTCATACATAGAATAACAATTAAACGTGAGTATTCTGTATTCTGACAGTGTTTAGTACCTTTCTCCTGTGAAACCCTACTTAAAGGTCCCATATTGTAAAAAGGGAGATTTTCACGTCTTTTATATTATAAAGCAGGTTTAAGTTTTATATAAATACTGTGAAAGTATCAAAACACTCAATCCATGGAGAAACACACACAGCCCGTATTCAGAAACTGTCCGTTTGAAACAAGCCGTCAGGATTTCTGTCCATTTGTGATGTCACGAATCTACAATATTTAGACCATTTCACAGTTTTAAACGTAAACGTCTCCAATGTGTCCCAGTTTATTTCCTGGTTGCAGTGTATGTGAATGACATCAGCCGACAGGAAGTAAACATAGACCCAAACTGTTTCCTAGCAACGCAATTCCGTTGCAATTCTGTTGAAATTCACGAAAAACGGAGCGTTTCAGACAGAGGGTAAATACAGGCATATTCAAGCAGACAGTATGAGAAAAATAATGTGTTTTTTGAACATTAAAGCATGTAAACATGTTCTAGTAAAAACCCAAAATACAAACATGAACCTGAAAATGAGCACGATATGTCCTCTTTAAAGGGTCAGCACACCCAAATGACCATAAAGTGGTATCGTTGCCATTGTATCGGAGCCGTTTTGCAAGTACATGAGCACAGTATCGGACCCGATACTGGTATCGGTGCATCCCTAGATCGGACCTTACTGCTTTAACTCCCACATGTGGAGCACCTTCCTCCAGTCCTACTGAGAGGTCAGCTAGCCTCACCCCCTACATCCACCTTCTTCATATCCGGCTAGGAAAAGCTACCTGGCTTTGACTTTGTGGAAAGAATGCAACGTTCTCCCAGCATTCATCAGGGCAGACTTTGAAGTGTGCAGCCCTGGCAGACTAGGACGCTGTGCTGTCCCTGCACATCACCAGCCAGACGTGTCCAGGAAGGGGCTCTACTGTAACAACCCTTCAGACAAAGAGCTCCCTTCATCTGGCCGTATTGTGTATAGTTGTCCGTCAGAGGTCCCGATCCAAGAATGTAGCAACTGCTTCTGAAAAAGTTAGCGGTGGTGGAGGTGGTGGACCGTCATCCTCCGGGAGTTGAGAAAGCATTCAGTGAAGGGTCAGGGCCCCCCAAGGGAGAGAAAAACATAAGGAATGAGTCTTCCTTCCCATAATCCTGCCTCCGGGGCCACATTTCTGGAAATCTGACTCCCTCACACTAAAATTCTGCCTCCCCCAGACCAAGACTCAGACCAGGCTCAGGGTCATTTTCATGTTAATTATTGAATCAAAAAGTATTTTAATGCAAATATGAATCCCAGTTTAATTATGTCTATTCCTCGGACTCAATTTTCCGGATTGAGCGCATAAAAAATGAAATTGACCCCCTTCCCGTCTCTCACCTGATCCCCGGTCGGTCCTCGTCCACCTCGGTTCAGCGGAGCGTCAGCCTTCTGATTAGAGCTGGAGAAACACCAGCCGTCACCCACACAGGCAGATCGTCACTTTAACTTCAACACTTTATATAAATATGTATAGATACGCACCTGTGGCACCTTTTAACATAAACCACAGCGAAGAATACAGGTTTAAACCTGCAAAATGATACATTTCAAATAGGTAACAAACAGCGTGTGGCAAAATAGGAATTGAACGAGGGGCCTGACGCATAGTGGCTTGAATGCCTCTTAGAATAGAATTGAAAAGAAATAGGTGGAAAATGGACTTTGGCCAATCAAAAGAACTACGGAGCCCCTTAAGGGTCAAGGCGAGAATTTTTTTTTAGGACTACTTTTGCATTGTAACACAGTATTTGTGTTCTCACCGCGACCCATACAACACTGAGTACACTCTAATAACTGTTTATTTATCGCGAGTGGTATCATTATTGCGACATTCAATGTTATTATTGCATATTGCGTGTTTTCCTCATATCGTGCAGCCCTTATGGAAATGATACGCACGACCTCCGTTTCCATCTCACAGGTGCTAAAATCATTCCAGTGCATGTAAAGTCAATAAAACATGGATATACAGTAGCACTGAGGACATATTGGGATTATATTTTAAGCCCACCATGACACTCAACTCCACTGTTTATCCCTTGATTGTAGGAAGCCCTGGTGTTATCGTCTTATTTCTGTGAAATAAGCACTGTGGTGACAGTTTAAAGCTGTTTTTGCCTTCACCAGAAGTCTCAAAACTGTCCTGAAAGGAACTATTTAAAGTATTATTCATCATGTTCTACAGATGCTCTGCCTGTACCTTCATGTTTACCTTCTCATCTCTACGTCACAGCGAAGCAGTCACGACTCATCAAACAGCTCGTGAATGACAGATTCAACAGATTGTGATGTTTTAACATCACATTGTTTACCTTTTATGATCCATATAATAATAAAATTCAGGGGGATGGATAATGTGTTTGTCATATGTGACATCATCCACTGGTAGACCAGTAAATGGTCGTATCATATGGTCCTCCACAGTGACCCAGATTCTCCTCCTATGACAGCACCAGTATTCTGTGGTAGTCTGTGGTGCAGCGCCGGCTCCCAGACGCCCCCGTCCCATCCCACAGTCTCCTGCCTCTGGAGCTTTTCACTGGGAAGGCAAGCGGCGTGTGACAAACCGGTGCGATTATGCGCCTGTCTGCTCCGTGCGTAATGCGTTTAGAGGCCGGTCCCATTATGTAATTTGTGGGTAATGACTTGTCCAGAGCAGAGCGGAGCAGAGGGAAGAACAGGAGAGCTGGGGAGGCATTCAGCGGAGCGGTGGAAACACAAAACACAAAGGCAGCTCTGTCTCAAGTTATCATAGCCCCCCCCCCCCGCACACACACACACACACACACACACACTCTAAATGGTGACCTCTCCCCGTGTTGTTCGGACTGATCCAGGTGCGTCAGCTCTTACCTTCCGTTACCTGCTCCTTGCGTCAGGCTGTTTCTGCTCAATGTGACTGTGTGTGTGTTCAGCTTCAAGAGAGGGGCAGCCGGAAGATAAACATGAACATGTGTCTCTCTCTCTGTCTCGCTCTCTCCACAGGTACCCGCCATTCTTTGATGACAATCCGTTTGGAATCTATCAGAAGATTCTTGCCGGAAAACTTGAATTCCCACGCCACCTGGACTTCTACGTCAAGTAAGACTCCCGAGTTCCACCAACCACGAACTGTGTGTGTTTTCAGATCACATCCCCAGGTCATATTGTGCCTCTATCTAATAATATAAATACAAAAAATCAATTTCTTTGTATTTTTATATCAAAATCCAATGACCTTTTCTCGTTACGTTAGCTAGAAAACAACCAGCTTCAACCAATAATATCATAACATCCATCAATCAATCTGCAACTTTTAGCAACAAGCGAGGTGTGTGTGGAGCCACAGAGGACCTGTAGCTCCGTATCACACTACACTGTAAGCCCGCCCACTTTTTAGCGGTCCAATCAAATGCGAAGGCTTTGATTTGAAATCGTTTTAATTAATTTTAACGCAGTAGCATAATATGTCAGTATAGTCTATATTACATATATTACACACGTTGTGCGTCATCATAACAATCATAATGATAAATTATTTCAATTTAAGATCAAGCACAAGTGTGCAACTACAACTGGCATCATTAGACCATTATAGGCAATACAAAGATATACATATTTGCTCGAAATAATACAATTAATTATGGTGCCCCCTCCTCCATCAACCTGTGGTTTCTTCCATTGCGCCTGACAAACTCGAGCCTAAGCCCAGGACACACCGGGCTTTCTTGTTTAGTGGGCACTTCCTGTCTAGAGAATAAAGTCATAACTTTACGAGAAAAAAAGTTGTAATATTACGAGAATAAAGTCATAATATTATGAGGATAAAGTCGTAATATTACGAGAATAAATTCATAACTTTATGAGAATAAACTCGTAAAATTGCGAGAATAAAGTCATAACTTTATGAGAAAAAAGTCGTAATATTACAAGAATAAAGTCATAATATTACGAGAAAAAAATTCTTAATATTACGAGAATAAAGTTATAACTTTATGAGAAAAAAATCGGAATATTACGCCAGTATGATTATTACTGTAGTACCAAATGGCATTACATTCTTTCCAGGAAATGATTAGGAAGAATTACAGACCCGTAAACCCCTTTTATTTCTCAACATAACGGTCCTCATTGACCTTGAAATAGTAATCTATTTTAAATGTACCAAGTCTACAAGTACTCGAATCAACCTTTTAACTCAAGAATGTAAAAAGAAAAACCTGAAAATACACCAAGAACCTGCCCTAAGTGTCCTCAGCTGTAGCTGCAGCCCCGGGGCCAGCTCTATTATCTTTTAGCCTCACTGGGGCTCATGTAGAGCCTAACCCTGGCCTGGAGGGGGACCTGATCAGTGGCCATTCAGGAAACGATAGTCTAGCCATCCCACCGCCATTCAAATGACTATTTAAAGCATCATACTTCAAACGATTGTGGGGGTCATATTGGCCGCGGACGGGGGTCTCTAAGTGCCGCAGCGTCCCTTTAACACGGAGGTCAATGAGCTCCCTGGAGCTACAGAGGAGCTTCAGTCGGACCTGCAGTCACTAATGACACACCCGGCTCACACCACCCATTACACCAGCTGGAGGCTGGAGGAATGTGCAAGATTACAGGCTCGGCGCACTTTGGGTGTGAGTGTGTGTGTGAGTGTGCATGCACTCACTCAATCAAGTGCTGACACAGTGGCCCCGGAGAGACCAGGCACACACTGCTTCCCCTGATAATTCGGCAGCTTCCCACTGTTAAGCCATCTATCTTGCAGCCAGCAGACAGAAGGATTTTTTTTTTTTTTTTTTTAAATATTTCCACCATTTATATCACTCTTACACAGTTCCATGTCACACACACACACACACACACACACACTCCCATCCATCAAGAAGCGAAAGGCCTTGCAAGAGGAGTGCAGGCAGACTGCAGCTGCTGCCGAGCAGAGACAACGAGACGGACGGGAGAGCCGTCCCAGGGTGAACCCTGCAGGAAAAACGTCTCGTCATCAGTCATTAAATGAGTTTAGGATTAGTTCTGGACATTGTGTTGACCTGACCTTCGCCCTCTGCGCCACCTCCGTGTCTACATTACATAGTGGAGAGCTTGTAATGCCTCAGATGAAGACTGTGTTCGAGGAGCTCAGCCACTTGTTACATGTTACACAACTCTCCCAAGTCTTTGGAGGACAAGAAAGAAAGTATATTTTAATCTACTTTTGAGTATGATCATGCCGTATGTATTATACAGTAAATACACCAGAATTGGCAGGTCCGCCATTGGCGCCCCTGTTCTCTTCACAGGTGAGAGCAGGTTCACACTGAGCACATGTGGCAGGCGTAAAAAGAGCCTGGAGACGCCGCGGTGAACGTTATGCTGCCTGTAGCATCTTCCGGCATGAGAACGGGACGCCAATTCTGGCGTTCTCTGGCCAATGCAGATGGAGCTGCACTGTGCTGGACTGGTCCCATTAGAGGACATCGGGCCCTCATGCCACCCTTCGGTTCGGTCAGAAACATGCACACCAGTAGCCTGCTGGAGGTCATTTTGTAGGAATCTGACAGTGCTTCTCCTGTTCCTCGTCGCACAAAGGAGCAGATACCAGTCCTGCTGCTGGGTCGATGCCCTTCTACGGCCCCGTCCGGCCCTCGTCATGTGACGGCCGGTCTCCTGGTATCTCCTCCGATGCTCGAGACCGTGCCGGGAGACGCAGCAAAACCTTCATGCGACCGCACGTGTGGATGTGCCATCCTGGAGGAGCTGGCGAGTCAGAGGGTGCGAGCAAAACCTCCATGGCGCAATGAAAGTGAGGGCCGGCGCGCGCCGCCTGAGGTGGGATCCCAGCCTAGCGCGGTCAGGCGAACCACCGGCCCATCTCGCCCCCGCACCGGAGCGTAAGCATGTGCGATTAGGACCTGAAAGATGGGGACGAGAGGTTAACGTCACGCTGACGTAAAGTGGCATCGGTGCCGTTGTATCAGAGCCATTTTGCGAGTACATGAGCACAGTATCGGACCAGATACGGGTATCGTTATCGGTGCATCCCTAAGAGTTGATATAAAAAGTGACTAGTGCAGCTCAGAGGGGAAAACTTCAGACTGAAGGGAAACATCTTTTAAGAAACACGATATAAGGTAGCCCTTCCTGTAGCTCTGCGATCGCCTCTCGCCCTGCTTCACATCTTGTTCCCATCATCTCCAGACGGATTCTCCGTCATGAAAATCCATAAATACAAATATTTCCCCCCGGAGCTGATTACAATATTTCTCCGTGACATCTCACTCCGAAGCATCGGAAGGATTTAGACAAAAAAACCTGAGAAATAGCTGAGTTGTCGACATCCAGTCTCTGTATTTATGAGTCTGTCAGCAGCTCGTCGGATGTGAGATACGGCACCTCTATCTCTCCATCTCTCTATCTGCTCCTCTCTGCCATTACAACAGCCCTGTGAATCATCCTCATTCCCCTCACATGGATGTCTCCATTGCAGCCACAAGGTTACAGTCGGCTCAGAAAAAGTTCCCGTCTGCAGCTTCACTTTCTTCAATTAAAAGATTGTGATAGGGACACAACTCACTTAGCCAGCCCTCGTCACCTTTCACAGGCTGTCGGCTACCTTTTGTGTGGATGCATCTGTCATTCTGACAGTGTGGGAGAGAGAGAGAGAGAGAGAGAGAGACTGTACAGCTTTGGACTCACTGACTGTTTCCTTTCTTCCCCCCAGAGACCTCATCAAGAAGTTTCTGGTCATTGACCGAGCCAGGCGGCTAGGCAACATGAAGGTGAGTTGGTTAGACTTCCTGTTCTCCCTGAACCACATGTCAGCTCCCCATGTTTCATACTATTTCAGGAGGTGGTTTCACTTAGCCGTCAGCAGCCTGAGGACAACGGGACAGGACAAGCGAAACTACCAGGACACACACTCATCACAACAGTTCCAAGTGTTGACCAGTGTGGAGGCAGAGTTAGAGAGCACACAGACGTAGAGCAGAACCCAATACCTGTCCTCACAAGACCCAAGTTTATTAGGTACACCTAGCTTAACTAATGCAGTCTAATACAATAGACCATTTAATCAATGTGGGTAGAAACGCCTCTAGATATTAGAATTAGGGCTGTCCATCAATTAAAATATTTAATAGCGATTAATCGCACATTTTATATCTGTTCAAAATGTACCTTAAAGGGAGATTTGTCAAGTATTTAATACTCTTATCAACATGGGAGTGGACAAATATGTTGCTTTATGCAAATGTGTGTATGTATTTATTATTGTAAATCAATTAACAACACAAAACAATGTCAAGATATTGTCCAGAAACCCTCACAGGTATTTAGCATAAAGAAATATGCTCAAATCATAACATGGCAAAATCAGCAGCTGTCAGTCTCCGAAAGATTGATTGCATTAATGCATTAAAGGTCCCATATCATGCTCATTTTCAGGTTCATACTTGTATTTTGTGTTTCTACTAGAACATGTTTACATGTTGTAATGTTCAAAAAACACTTTATTTTTCTCATCCTGTCTGCCTGAATATACCTGTATTTGACCTCTGTCTGAAACGCTCCGTTTTAGTGCATTTCAACGGAATGGCAACGGAATTGCGTTGCTAGGAAACGGCTTTGGTACATGTTTACTTCCTGTCAGCTGATGTTATTTACATACACTGCAACCAGGAAATAAACTGGGACAAATGTAGTATGTTTACGTTTAAAACTGTGAAAGGGTCTAAATATTGTAGATTTGTGACATCACAAATGGACAGGCGGCTCGTTTCAAACGCGCAATTTCTGAATACAAGCTGTGTGTGTTTCTCCGTATATTGAGCGTTTTGATACTTTCACAGTATTTATATAGCACTTAAACCTGCTTTATAATACAAAAGACGAGAAAATCTGGTATTGCTCTTGTTGGAGACTCCTGTTCTAGATAAATCAAAAAGCCGATTTTCACACTTCCATACAACAGTTTTACTCTGCTCTCAGTCGTACTTTGAACGTGAGAGATACAATCTGTTAAAACCAGCGTGTGTGCAGCTTTATAGACTGATCTGACTGCGATGCTCTCTCTTGATAGTTGAGTTGAAGTACCTGAAACAGGGCAAGTTACCCAGGTCTGAGGGAGTTAGAATACACATAAATAACCATCCCATACTGTTAGTCTGCAGAGAGAGGAGTTGTTTTTTTCTCCCTCCAATCCAGTGTGGCCCTGATTATGACAGGAGGATTAAAATCACACATGAATGTGCTCCATTTGGCTCCTCTCAAACCTCTTAAAACAGCTCCACTGCACAGCTACGACATGAGCGCGTCTGAAATGTGGAGGAGAGAAAAAAAAAGCATTCAGAGTCGGTTCTCTGCGTACAGCCTCAGGAATGTGAGAGAGGGTTGATCTCTTGGAAGAATTACAGAGTGGAAAATGGTGTGTACGTTTTTACTGGGAGCCTGCCACTTCATCACGCATCAATGGGGAAGCTGTGTAGATTCCCCATTCACACTGGAGGACTGGAGCGTTTCAATTAACATTAGTGAAAGGAGCGGAGACTGAGAGCCGCTCTCAATAAAACAAATACTAGTCTAAGCCCAGTGATTAACTCCACATAATCCCAGACAAGATGCTATTGATCGGAGGCTGCCAATATTCCTCCTAAGAGAGCACAACACTGACGCTGCTGTGAGTCACCGGCTGGCTGGACCAACACACCATAAGAATCATAGACTTCATATACAGCTTTTACACATGGATTATAAAATGATAGATTATTAAAAAAATATATCTCTAAATTCTGTAATTTATCATTATTTTCCTCTTCCTTTCAATGATGAATTGACACACGGTCTGTTATACATAGCAACGGTCTGTTATACATAGCAACGGTCTGTTATACGTAGCAACGGTCTGTTATATGTAGCAACGGTCTGTTATACCTAGCAACGGTCTGTTATACCTAGCAACGGTCTGTTATACATAGCAACAGTCTGCAATACATAGCAACGGTCTGCTATACATAGCAACGGTCTGCTATACATAGCAACGGTCTGTTATACATAGCAACGGTGTTATACATAGCAACAGTCTGTTATACATAGCAACTGTCTGCTATACATGGCAACGGTCTGTTATACATAGCAATGGTCTGTTATACATAGCAACAGTCTACTATACATAGCAACAGTCTGTTATACATAGCAACGGTCTGCTATACATGGCAACGGTCTGCTATACATGGCAATGGTCTGTTATACATGTATACATAGCAACCGTCTGTTATACATAGCAACAGTCTGCTATAATGAAATAACAGACCTTAGAACGCTGTAATTGACCAATCAGAATAGAGTATTCAACACAGCCGTGTAATAAAGAGCGACAAAGTCGTCGGAGGGATGAGGCCGGGGTGGACAGACGGGTCCAACAAACACAGGACTTTCACCCTGTTTGTGTCCCGTGTGAAACCAAGAGTCAACGTTGACTTATTTTACATACAAACATGCTTATTTTACCCCAAATTTGATCCCCTTTTCCCAAACCTGACCAAGTAGTAACGTAACATACGTAAAGTTACATCACATCACGCTAACCACGTGTTGAAGTCTAGCAGACGACTTAGTACTCTTAGTAATAAACCTACAGGTTGTCCAACACGTCCCCCCTCACTGCTGAGCCTGAGCTCATGCAGAGAGACATCAGCTCACAGCTGGATACATCTAGAGGGAACTCTCATTACCAGACATGATACCTCATCAACACACCCAGACAGAGCTCAGATCAGTTAATGAAAATTACATTGAAATGAAGTTCATGCCACAGAGCAGCAGGAGCTCTGATTGGCCAGCTGTGATGTGTCAGCGAGGAGTCTGGCCTATCAGAGCTCCTGCTGCTGCTGCTGCTGCTGCTGCTGCTGCTGCTGCTGCTGCTGCTGCTGCTGCTGCTGGGATGGACTTAAATATTAAGTGATCCATTTTAATTATTTGATTCAAATAATTAGTTTAATATGACCGGTATTGTTGTACAGTACGTGTGCATCCAGCTGTGTGTTGTGTGTTTCAGAACGGAGCGGACGACGTGAGGAAGCACAGGTGGTTCAAGACCGTCGACTGGGAGGCCGTTCCGCTGAGGAAGATGAAGGTGAGAGTCTAAACTCTTCAATCTCAGGTTCTGATGAAGACCTTGGTACAGTGAAAAAATCTGCCATAAATACAGCAACACAGAGCAACAGGAAGTGTGTTGTGGAGGAGAATTCTCAGACCTGTACTCATCCTGTGTCCCCCCTCCGTTGTCTCCACAGCCTCCCATAGTTCCCAAAGTGTCCCACGAGGGGGACACGTCCAACTTCGATGTTTACCCAGAGGACGACTGGAAGAAAGACCCTCCCGTGCCTCCGAAGGACTTAGAGATCTTCAAGAACTTCTGACCACTGAGCCTGCTTTATATTTATTGACGGAACGTCCACCACATGTAGAATAGCAACTGTTCCAGGTACCGTCGCGGGAGGAGACCCTTATCTATCCTCTAATAACGGCCTCCCTGAAGACAAAACTCCAATATCATACCACAGAGATGCTTTTTTTTTTTATATTTTTATTTATCTGACTAAAAGTCTTTTGCTGTTTTGTTTTTTTTCAATTTTTTGGTTTTTGTTTTTCTCTCTGAGCCTGCTCATATGCAAAACTAAAGACTGTTAATTTCTAGGTTTAAAACACAGAGAACAATCAGGTCTTTTTTTATATTCTCATGTTTTTTATATGTTTTTAAAAAATGTGTTCATGCAAGTCGTATTAAATGTGACTCCCAGACCGGTGCTGTACCCCGTCAGCTGGCCAGTAGACGACTCTCTGTAGTCACGAGTCACTTTACTTGGTAATGCGTAGCACTAAAAAAAGGTGCCTTACATCACAGTGTGATGGGCATGATGTCTCGCAGTTACACCTGAACTAGTGCTTTTATTTCTCTCGGCCGTCGGCGCCGCGTGCAGAACTGATGAACACTCCGCGCACGCGAGCTGCCGAACGCGCTCCCGTGTCCTCCCACTGTAAACTCTCCCTGCTCTGTTATCTCCAGCTTTATTCACAGCCAGCGGTTATTACCGTCCAGCTGGTTTACACACTTCACTTATCATCATCATCATCATCATCATTGTTGTCATGCTTTTAAAGCTCATGAGAGGTGCTGGGGATGTGAGCTACGTTACAGTATTCATCACTTACTACTCTGCAGAAGGATTCG
The DNA here is from genome assembly GCA_916701655.1 of Sebastiscus albofasciatus. Lineage (NCBI taxonomy): Eukaryota > Metazoa > Chordata > Actinopteri > Perciformes > Sebastidae > Sebastiscus > Sebastiscus albofasciatus. Next base: position 18,515 of record CAKAOI010051553.1, read on the forward strand.
TCTGCTATTTGGGGGGACAATATTGGCCTTTCAAAGTTTCACAAAACTTGATTTTATGTTCGCTGCCATTAAAATCCAAGTGATGATGTGATTTTTTTTTGTGCCTCACGCTTCATTACAGAGCTGCTGCTGCTAAGTCAACCAGAAGGATCTCACTGGTGTTCAGACCGGGATGATGCCGGTACCGCTGACACCATAAGGCCTTTCCCATTTCCACATTTGCACGGCTCGATTCCTCTCCTCACGTCTTAGTCCCCGCCCAGGGAATAGGAAGCAAGGGGGAGCGGAAGCGAGGAAATTTTATGTTTTTAACTATAAAACTTTTAATCTGTGATCTGTCTTCACTCTGGTATAGAGATGTTAATCATTATCCGTTTAATCGACATTAAGCATTTTAACCGATTAACGCTATCAATTAAAACGGTTAAAAGAAACGTTAATAATTAATTCAAAAGCTGAGAGAAGAGGCTCGTCTCTTTAAGGAGGTCCACCTTAACATCCCACCTTAAGAGGCAGAGCCGGAGTTGCAGGATACAGGAAGTCGTCTCCGGTCTCCGGCTCGCTTGAGCGGAGCTGAGGAGTTGTAGTTTCGGAGCATTTATTCACCGACAAATAAACTGTACAAACACTGCTACACCTACGTTGACAGCTAGAACGTAGCACAAACACACACACTGTTTGTCGGACACTCGCTAAAGTTACGGCAGGCAGACAACCTGAACTAAATGTGCGGTGGAGACTTTTACTGGGAAAGTGGCTGCATGTCCGCGACACTACACGCAGCATCGTAGCTGCTAAGTTAACGTTCCCGGACAGTGAACTGGGGACTCCCGTCAACCAATATCTGTTGTGCTCCTGCAGCTGCCGCGCCGCTGCAGGCGAGGCACAAATCTTGTCGGTTAACGGTTAGTAATCGGTTAACGAGTTATCGGTTAAGACATTTTTTTTTAGCATCCCTACTCCGGTATAAAACTCAGCGATGTTGACGTGTATCAGATCAGTTCGGTCGGCGGCAGCGTCCAATCAGTGACCGATATCCAATAAGGGGGAGCTAGGGCGTGTTGGTCGTTAAAATACTTCCGTGAAGGATACACCGGTGTATCCTCGCTTATGGCTCCTCCGACAAGCCTCCTCACTCCTCCAGATGCATTTTAAGAATAGGGACGTCCTCCAAGACGGAGCGCTGAGATCGATTTCCGGATCACAAGCCGGAGGAGACGAGGAAAAAATCGGGTCCTTACTCCCAACGCGTCACATCGGGACTCCTTTGGCGTCATTTTTGAACGTGCACAGACTTCAACTCAAAGTTACGTACGTAGTAAACACTCTAAAGTGTTTTTGTGTTTTCTCAGAAGACGGCGTGTTAGTCTAGATATTTATCAGGCAGCTGACATCCTCACCTCACCACGCTTTCACTCATCCACGCACATCCATGTGCTGCTGCTGCCACACTCACCACCGTCCAGTAAAAAAAAAAACAGAATCACTCCCATGATTTAGTTGCTTTCACATCGCAGACAAACTGTTGTAGAGCATTCTTCTTCTTCTGTCGTCTTAAAGTGGCAATAGACCAGTTTTTTAACTTGTGAAATAAATGCTTATTGTACAGTGTACTGGCTGTAGAATAATGACACCATCGGCACTTTCACTATGCAATTCTGTCTTTACGACAGCGGCGCCAACAATAATACCACTGGGAACCACACGGGTGTCGAAAAGTTGTCTGTTTCCACTTTAACACAAAGTAAAGATTTTTGAAAAAGGATCCTGTAAATTAAAGATATGTACTGAAAGGTTGAAAAATAAACTGTCTATCTAACGACACATATAGCAATTATAATAGTACATTTAGGATTTTACTGGCAATTACATTAGTATCAATAGCAACAAATGCAGTTCGGTGTGCTGAGGATCTGCTTTTTGCAGATGATGTGGTCCTGTTGGCATCAATCGGTCCGTGACCTCCATCACTCACTGGATCGGTTCGGAGTGTGAAGCGGCCCGGAGGAGGATCAGCACCTGTAAATCTGAGGCCGTGGTTCTCAGCAGGAAACCGGTGGATTGCCTACTCCGGGTAGGGAATGAGTCCTTACCCCAAGTGAAGGAGTTCAAGTACTTCAGAGCTGAGCTGAGCTGCTCTCAGTCTGCTGCTCGTCCTTTTAGAGCAGTTTCTGTACAGTGCATGTGTCTTTAACCTCCAACCCCAGCAGCGATATCTTTAATATTTCTCAACCAGTCATCCATCATTTTCTACCCGATATATAACGATGCCTTTACATATACAATAGCTTCTTTTCTACCCTTCATTGTGGAACCTTAAGCAAATGGCACAAGTTTGTATGAAGACTTCAGGAAATGTGATAAGAAAGAAACATTCTCTTCTCCTCGTGTCCTGCCTGGTCCTTCCTGTCCTCCTCCTCCTCTCTCTCTCTCTCCCTCTCTCTCACTCTTCATCCTCCCATCACTCAGCCGTCGCCACTGTCGAGCGGCGCTCTGAAGGTCAGCCGTGTAGTCAGGCAGCAACGCTTTCATATTCATAAAATGGAAATCTGACATTTGGGAAATGAACTCTTCATTTCAGTGATGTGTTTAAAGATAGACAGAAATGCAGCAGTTCTCTCTCTCTCTCGGTTCACAGCTCTGGGTGGCTGTAACGGAGGAGAGCATCACAATACACATGATGCTGTCATTTACAGACCTTCAGCATCATGCAGAGGTAAACATCTGTTCTGTTCTCTGGTCTGAAATCAACATCAAACATATTGCATTACAAGACTGAAATATTAAAATAATTTTAATTTGTATTTATCATTGTTGTAGGTCTATGGTACGACGCAGTATTGAGGAAAAATAATAAATCTGAGATCTGAGAAAGCTATGATGAATTAATATCACTTTTTTCTCGGAAAAAAATTAAGTTATAACTTTTTTCTCGTAATATTCCGACTTTTTTTCTCGGAAAGTTATGACTTTATTCCCGTAATATTACTATTTTCTTTTCTCGTAATATTACGACTTTTTTCTCATAAAGTTATGAGCTCTGAGGCAGCTGTGGAGTCTAATTGTCCCTGATGAGGATCAGCTGGTTAAAACCTATATCTACCCCTGGTTTCAGTGCTCAGATGCTGAATCATTGTCTCTTTGTCAGAGGTAGTGAGAGTGCTGTCCTGTTCTTGCTCTATCTGTATAGGGCTGTTTGAATCTGCAGAAGTACCACGTGAACCTATCTGTGGGATTCTCTCACTATTTAGCTTCTTCTCTTCTCTGGAGTCTCTTAGAGTGGGTTAGGTCTGTGTGTCCTGCCTTCGCTGGTCCTTTTGATTCATTTATGTTCTAGTCAGCTGCTCGGCAGTGGTGTTTTAATTTTAGTCTTTTCAAGTTTTATTGTGTATAGGGAGCCTTCCTTTTAGGCCTATTTTCATTTGGTGTTTCCCCTCTCCCTTTGAATCGCTTGCAATTTTAGTGGTTATCCTTCAGGATTAAATTAAAGATTCCCCTGGTCCGCAATTGCGTCCTCCTGGGTATTTGAGATAATAAAAGAGAAATAAAATAAATACAAATAATAATAAAAATAAATAAATAAAAAATTATGAATCTACACAAAATAAGAAGATTGTATTAAATTAATGACATTTTAATAAAATATAATATATAGATATTGGGCATTTGAAACTGTGGGGATTTCTGTCCATTTGTGATGTCACAAATACACAATATTTAGACCATTATACGGTTTTAAGCACGCAAAATGTGTCCCGGTTTATTTTTCTGTTGCAGTGTATGTAAATAACATCAGCTGACAGGATGTAAACATGGACCGAAGCTGCTGCCTAGCAACGTAATTCCGTTGCAATTCCGTTGAAATGCACTGAAACGGAGCGTTTCAGACAGAGGGTGAATACAGGCATATTCAAGCAGACAGTACGAGGAAAATAATGTGTTTTTTGAACATTACAGCATGTAAACATGTTCTATTAGAAACATAAAATACAAGTATAAACCTAAAATTGAGCACGATATGGGACCTTTAAAGAAATTTCTGTAGAAAGGAAAAAAACGTATGAGCAATTTTGCAATGAATTCCCCTGTTAGGGGGAGTCTAGACTGACAACTCTAGGGGGTTGATGTTTTTTCCCACCAGTGTGACTAAGGAGGAATTATTTCACCACATGATGCATCAGCTCTGCATGATGGGAAATGATGAGTAACTATGAATTAGCCCTGATTCCTGAGACATTATAACCATCACAGAGGCGGCTGCAGTTCCTCTCACTGCCACGTGGAGTGCTAATGCTGATGCTCAGATGGTGGATATTATGAATGCTCGGTGATCATTAAGCTCTCTGAGAGCCAGCAAGGTGTCGGTGGTTTTTCTTTCCTCATGAGGAAACCGCTGACGTGGCGTTCCCCAACTAGCACCATGTGTTTTTCCGACAGAGGTGTGACTGTATTCCATCTGTATCTCTTTAAATCTAATCACTATTTAACTCGGTATTTGACAGGGATTATGGTGAGCTTTAACCTCTGAAACCCAAAGGTAGGACTGCCGTTAATGTGCTGAACTTTCACGGAGGCTTATTGTGTGTTTACAGTGGAACAGTGAGTCATGTTTGGTCTGGAGTCTCGCCGTGAGTGGTGACAGTCAGGTCTGTGGAGCTGCACGCCTCCTAATAGTCCGCTAATGAATCCCTTATGAAGGGCTGGATTTTCTGGGTGGATTTGCTGGAGTGATGGCAGAGGCTGCAGGAGTGCACGGGGATATAACTTCCCAGAAGGCCTCTGTGACAGGAAATGCTCAGTATCCCATATCAGACACTAAAAAACTGCAACGTGTCCACTGAATTACCATCTTACTCTGTCGTGAACTTAGTGCGTCATGCAAACTGGCCTGCTACATTTCCCCAGAGGACGATCCCAAACAGGATGTCGGGGGAAGATAATCCATCACGGAGAACGTCATGCCGGCTCTAAACTGGAGATAATCAGGGGAACTTCTCAAAATTTAAGCAAGGAAATATATCTACTAGGGATGCACCGATAACACTTTTTTTTAGACCAAGTACAAGTACTTACATTTGGGTACTCGCCGATACCGAGTTCCGATACGAGTACTTCTCTGTGCCAAAAGACCCTCGTTAACAGCCAGCTGGTGTGTGACACAAGGCAGGCTCGGCATCAGAGTTTTCTATTCTAATCCTTTTTTCCTTTCCTATTGGTCTTAACGCTCTTATTATTTTAATGTCCTGTTGGTTTGAAGTTGGTCTTAGTGTTTTATTGTGTTGTTTTTTTGTTTTTATGTATAATTGTACAGCACTTTGGTCAACTTTTGTTGTTTTTAAATGTGCTTTATAAATAAATTTGGATTGGATTGGATTGGAGGGAGTCCCGCATACGAGGCGATGCGCCGCGACCGGCTCTAGGTCGGCTTGGAAAGGCTCAGGGGAGAAGGTGGCTCGTGGCTGCAGCTTTACAGCGCTCCCCGCCCGGACCTCGCCACCGGATTGTCCTCAGTGCGCCCCAACCGCGTCGTACCACGGCTCACGTAAAAGGCAATGTCGGCAACCCACCCAACCCGTCTTGAAACACGGACCAAGCAGTCTAATGCAAGCAAAACCACAATGAAAGTGAGGGCCGGCGCGCGCTGCCGGAGGTGGGATCCTGGCCCAGCGGGGTCGGGCGCGCCACCGGCCCGTCACGCCAGCACCGTCGGGGAGGTGGAGCGTGAGGACCCGAAAGATGGTGACAAGGGGTTAACGTCGCACCGCTGTAAAGTGGTATCGGTGCCGTTGTATCGGAGCTGTTTTGTGAGTACATGAGCACAGTATCGGACCCGGTATCGGTGCATCTCTAATTTCTACTATTATATAAATCCTTGGTGAGATCTCATCTTGAGTTTGGTCTGGTATCCTTACAAATTATATCAAATAAAACATATAGAAAGAAGGTTCAAAGAAGAGCTACCAGACTCTGAGAGAGACGTCATACGAGGAGACGGCCTCCTCTTGTATACAGGAGACACAGAGGGGGACGTGATGGAGTTCTATAAGCTTGTTCACAGAGTAGATGATATCACAGCCGAGCATAGCTGTGATTTAAGAGGGAAAGTGCATCTTCAAGTATTTCTCTGAGAAGAGTAAAAAAAGCTTTTTCACACTCTGTGCTGTAAAAACATGATGGAGCTTCCAGAGGAGGTAGATACAGATTGAATCAACTTAGGATATTTGGTGTAATTATAAAGCTGACATCCACCTGCAGAGATCACGTTAACCAGTCAACAAGCAAAAGCTTCATTTCAGCTGAGTGCTGAGTGATTGGAGGGTTATTCAGTTCACCTGTTGGCCCTTTATACCCATTTCTTTTAGTCTATTTCATTTAGGGAAACTTTAAAGGAGGATAAAAGGAAAAATAAAAACAATATTTCAGTTTCCTTAATTGTTTATTGTAGAGGCATTTGATCATTATTATTATTATTAAGGAGGCATTTTATTTTCTATTATTATGTGGATGGTATAGTTTTACTCTCCTGGACCACAGCTCGTGCGCGGACAGGTTATAACGGCGACTTTAGAGAGGCCATACGAGCAGACGTGACAATGATTCTGATGCTTCAGCCGATGGCGAATGGATTCATTAGTCGGTGGCTGAATGTCGTCCAGCGGTGAAATTGAAATCAAGTGGGGGGAAAAAAAAAAAAGCTTCAGATGAATGAATAATGAACACTTTAAGCCCCCGTAGAAATCAGAGAGCTGTCTGGCACCAGCTCTGATCCCACAAGAGAGAGATTTCTACCACGGATAGATTAATATTTGAGGCCTCATACTCAAACGTATGTACACCCTGAATAGTCCCCTTCAGTTTGCCTTTTTCTGTTTTATTCTTTTATTAGCATGTAAAGCACCTTGAAGTGCTTTTATATGAAATCAAATATGAAGTTTTTTCACACTGTGTGACGGTATCACCTGTTTGGTATCTGCTCGTGTCTTTAATGAAACTACACATGTTAACACCGGCTGGAGATTCAAACCAAAGCATATTTTGGTTAGTGAATGACTAATGTCTGGAGAGGCACACTAATGGAGGTCCTGTAGATGAGTGAGCAGCTCATGTGATGCATCTGAGGTAATATATACACTGTAAATCATCGGTCTTGTGGGGTCTTCTTAGTGTCTTATTGTCCCTGTGAAGCTCCACCCGACCAAACAACAGGGTGCGCTTGTTTACGTGCCCTGTGATATCGCTCTAATAACAAGTCAGCACTCAGGTCATGTCAGCACGCAGCGGTCAGCTGGGGGATTCCTGTCATCAGCAGAGGTTGTGAACGCACCACCACACCCTGCTGGAGGAGGTCTTTTGAACTCATCCTCCACAGAGGATGAGTTCAAAAGACCCAGAATAAAAAAAAAAAATCATGGTCTTCATCAGCAAGAATTGTGGAACTTTAGTCTCAAATGTTTCTCATAATTCTGACTTTATTCCCATAACTTTCACTTGTTTTCTCCAAATATCTGATTTCATATTTATTAAATTTCCTTATGCTTTTTTCAGTGACAATTTCATGCTTCGATACATTCATTTCCGTATCACTGACGCTGTGGAGTGATGAGGTGAACTAGATTGGAAATTGATAGTTACAGTCTTAAATACAATTTTCAATACTACATAATTGGCGTTGTCGGCAGGATTGGTAGTAGAGAGAGAATGAGAGAATGAGAGAGAGCGCTCGCTACCGGTGTCCCTAAATAATCTTCCCTCACTCCCCAGGGTCCTGCAGGCACCCCTGTTACACTTGGACCACTTTTCCTGCTTCGATACATTAATTCCCCCCCACGGTATCACTGACGCTGTGACCTGTGTTGAGGTTTTAAAACGTAAATCAGGAACAAGTGTAAATTTAACATTATTCATAAAGGGAAACATGGTCATTGCGGTTCTACAGGTGCTTCAGTGTTGCCGAGTGTTGCTGAGAGGAGGTTCTACCTTCATCTGGTTTAATTAGAGGAGACCAGGTGTTGGAACAAAGTGCGGTTTGATTTGAGAGGCGGTTGATTGTAGCTGCTGGACGGTCACTGAGCTCTCCACTGGTAGTCTTCATCACCGTCCTTCGTCAAAGCTTCATTAATTATCTGGAATAACTAAAGTGTGTATTTGTTTCATGCTTTGAGCACCGCAAACAGAACAGATTGCTGCATCATCCTCTCATCCTCAGTTGGCTTTTGAATATGAAATGTTAGAGACAAAATAATGAGGATCACAGTCGCAATCCCATATAGATCTGGGGATATATTAAATTGTGTTTGTGTCCAGCGAGCCAGAACCACGGACCAGTCAGCGTCCTGTGAGGAGCTACAGCAGCTGCTGGGGGGTGTAACAATCAATCGATCTGGATCAAATTCAAATAAACTTTATTGGCATGAATGTTCAGGTTAAATTATTGCCAAAGCTAAGTAATGAATAATTACATTTCACAAGATATCACAAAATAATCACATCGCAATATATCAAATGCATTTTAAATATACATTATTTTACAGATGTAGTCAATCAGAAAACATGTTCGGAGCTTGTAGCACCTCTTATTGTATGGCAACAGTCAACATAATTTATCAATTCAATGATCAACAATACAATATCATCGAAAACATCCTTTTCTTTGGTTCCCCTAATAGTGTCTGCAGTATTTGAACGCAGCCTCCTTACCTGACTCCTCCTCCACCAACCTGGGTTATATAAGACACCTGGGGCCTATAAGTCCTGTTGTTTCTACCTGGCATGCTGGTGTAGAGTTGGTGTTGCTGCAGCTTTTACCCCGGCCCATGCTTCCACTGAACAGTTCTCTGTTCTCCCCCATGGTGTCTGACCTAAATTAACCCTGCTGCTGCTTTAGTTTGGATTAGTTTCAGTAATAGTTAGGTTTCAGTAAATGTATGTTTATTCTGCTTCGTTTCTGCTTCGAAACCTCAAGAAGAGCAACAGAGGAGAACGAGCGCGGATAAAAGTCCTGTGTTTGTTGGACTCATCCACCATTAGTGGTCTTTCTCTCTTTTTATTCTACGTCGCTCTGAGTGTAGCATATTTTTGCTGATGCGTATTTACCAGCTGCGACAGTGACGCTGACGCTGACAGAAAGAAATCCGCAGAAAATCAGATAACGTCCTGGCAGAAAATTATCAGGACATTTTCCGTTAAGTTTACGGACATTTTCGACAATTTCGCGTGTGAGTGAAGGCAGGCAGAGGAACAGAGAACAGCAGAGACTCCGGCGCCTTGAGACCAAAGCTAGCCACACGCGAGCGCGCATGGGACACCGACCCGCAATGATTTATAGTTACAAACAGTCCCTTTAATATGTCATTTCTCATTGTTGCGAGCGCCACAAACCATTCCCCTCCATCGTACCGGAGAGGACGCTGAACTTTCAGAGATTTTGAAAACCATCTGCGTGATGGATACCACTGTGGGAAATATGTTTTTGTTATTTGGGTGAACCAACCCCCTTTAATGTCAAAAAATATTGCTTGTAAATCAAATGTCTGAAAACCACCAGTTTATCACATCATGGTGACTCAACACCACCAGAAACACATTTGGCATCACATCTGAGCTGCTGCATTTCCACTCCGTATTTCTTATTTTGCCAGCTTGTGTTTGCTTGTCTCTTCGCGTGCACGTCACGGTGGAACTCCTCTCTCGGTAAACGGACACACATGCCCCGGTGCTCCCCATCCGTCAGCACAACGGCTCGACAGCTGGATGTGATTGAACCTTCCTCCACTCCCGTCCTTAAGTCCTCTGGAGACGACGACACACACACACAGTCTAGTCTCGCTGTCTCTCTCGTCTAACCAACCCTCTGGAGAACGCACCAGTAGGAGCTCAATCATCCAGGCTTCCCCTCAAATAGCGCCCATGTGTTTCCAATGTACGCCTGACATTTCTCTCCTAGCTCCCTAGAAATCATTTCATTGATGGATTTTCATATTAGCTTTCCCCTCTTGCTGCTACTTAGCTTTTCGGCCATGCTTGTTTGCACATTAAGCCCACTTAGCCTCGCGACCCCTTGACACAGAGTAAGTGTTGCGGCGTTGCCCTGGCGCTCGGCGGACGCTCCGCTGTCGAAGCACAATGTGGGATTCGCCGCTATTTGGAGACGTCTTCTTGGCACGGGAGGAAGGAAACATTAAACACAGGCTGATGGCTGTAAGACAAGAGAGAGATTCATCATCCCGGCTGGCCAGGACCACATCCAAACGCTGCTGCCTCGCTCAGTTGGCCCCGCCGCAACTCAATGAATCATCTTAATTCCTGATGGATAATGTGTCTTCTTTACAAAGCTGCATATCCGTGGCCGTGTTAGATAGTGTGCACGGCAACCAGCTGGCCTAATTCAGCAAAAGAACAGCCGCCACACTGCCCGGGAGTGTTTTCATATTCGCTCCGTGAATGGTCCAGGAAGGAAAGAAACTCACGCCAGTCGCCCATCTACCCCTTTATGAATCATGGATAACTCACTGAGAGTGTCCAGACACATCGCTAACGTGTAAGCATGGAAATCTGGTTACCTCAGATTCCGCTGTTGAAATGCACAGTGATCCTGTTTTAATCATCTGCCCCTCAACACCCACTTATTACTGCTCGCTCTGTGTGTGCTTGTACATCTAGAGTATGCTTCACAGGCCTGTTTGAGGGTTGTTTCCTTTGGACGGAGCCAGGCTAGCTGTTTCACCCTTGTTTTCCAGTCTTTATGCTAAGCTAAGCTAACCGAATGCTGGCGGTGGCTTCATATTCATCGTGGTGTCATCGAACTCTCCATCAGAAAGTTTGTTTTTGAAAAAGTCAAACTTTTCCTTCAAGTACATTTAGCTGATAATACTTATGTACTGTATTATACTACGACAAGTACCTCAGTAGGCCCCTACTGACCCACAACTATGGAGCGACTGATAACGCCGATTTAATGGCCTGGTAACAGTCCAAATCAGGTGACACTTTCCACTTTGGTACAACGGGTTGTTTGTAGCTCATAGAAAAGTGCAGTGCCTAGTTTTATTTATTTATTTTTTTGACAAGTTAAAGCTTCAGTAGGCAGTATATTTTTGGCATCATTGGGCAAAATCCCATAGTTGTCACGGCTCTGGCTGTGACTCCAGTGGTTTTCCTGTGTTGTTCCTCCAGTGTCTTTCTCTCCCTTGTCTGTCTGTCTGTGTGTGTGTGGGGGTGTGGCAGGGGCGCGGCTTCATCATCAGGCACCTGGTCTCACTCTCCACTCTGCACTCTCCACCTGTCAACAATCAAGCCAATCAACCCACAGTACAAGAGCACCAGTTTTCCTGCCAGTCCTTGCCAGATTGTTCTGCCTACCAGTTGGTATACTCTTGGCCGCTCTGTACCTTAGATACCAGAGTTATTCTTGTGCTTCTAGCATTAACCTTGTGTTTTCCTGTGTACTGGATTCTAGTGCCAGCCTCCATCGAGCCATCCTCGCGCCGTCCCAGCTCATCCCTCCAGCCACTCCACCCTGCTCAGCAGCCTGCCTGTCCCCTGCCTTCTCCAGCACCCTCACCACCTTTATTTACAATAAATCCATCTGATTTTCGACCACCATCTAACTGTATCTGTGTCTGCTTCTGGGTCCTAAGCAACAGCCCTCACAATTGTAATGTTTAAATGTACGTATCCTTGTTTCTTGTCTTTGTCCTTTCTGTGATGTTGCAAATGGAGCTGCTGTGATGCAAAACACATTTCAGACCTGTCTGACAATAAAGTATCATGGTTATTATGGTTATTATGGTTATTATGGTTATTATGGTTATGTAAACACCTTAGTAGGAATATTGTCTTTTTAGGAATAAGGACCAAAACCGTAATATTTGGTGCATGTGAACATGGTCAGTGTCACTCTCACTGGAACACAGAAATGGAACAGAGCCGTGGTTAGCGTTACTAGAATGTCTGCTGTGAGAAAGGCCTATAACCGCTTACCGCCACAGGGGCCGTCAAGCAGAACGAAACGGAGATCTTTGAGATTGTTACATTAATGAATAACTAATACATCTAGATTAAAGTTTCCCTCCTGTGTGATTCACCTGCAGGTCTTGAGCTGTTTGCTCCTCAGCTCCTCGGCGTCCTCCTGCAGGGTCAGAGTAACGCAGCACAGCTTCTTCAGGTCTGGAAGACTCAGGAAAAACATGCTGGACTGCTGGACTCCTCCACTCATCCTGAACACACACACACACAGCTCACACTTACTGGTGATCAATACAGGAACTGATCAGGTTGATCATCAGTTTTACTATCACTACACTACATGAAAAACATATTCCTCATATAATAAATCATGTGCCGAAGGGATGAGGATTAGAAAATGTGTCTGTATAGTTTCAAAGAGATTCTAAAAGCAAGCTGGGAAAAAAAACTATAAAAACATCATAAAACATTCGACATAATAAACATGATTAAAACAGACACATGATTAATATATATTATTAAAACGAATGAAATAAAAATAATGCCAACACTTGACCAAAAACAAATATAAATTATAATCTAAAAATACTGATTAAGGCCAACTGTTGACAAATAAAAAATAAAATAAATAATAATAATTAAAATAATAATAATAATAATAAGATAACCAAGTTAAAAACAATAAATAATAAAATAAAAATACTGATTAAGGCCAACAGTTGATCAATAAAATATAAATAAATAATAATAATAAAATATTAATAATAATAATAATAATAATAATAATAAGACATGCAAGATAAAAACAATAATAAAATTAAAATAATGATTAAGGCCAACAGTTGACTGATAAAATAATAATATTTACAATAACAATAATAACAATAATAATAATAACAATAATAATAATAATAATAAGACACGCAAGATAAAACCAATAAAATAAGAATACTGATTAAGACCAACAGTTGACCAATAAAATTATAACAATATTTATAATAATAATAATAATAATAAGACGCGCAAGTTAAAAACAATAAATATTAAAATAAAAATACTGATTAAGGCCAACAGTTGACAAATAAAAAATAAAATAAATAATAATAATAGAAATAGAAATAATAATAATAATGATAATAATAATAAGACACGCAAGATAAAACCAATAAAATAAGAATAATGATTAAGACCAACAGTTGACCAATAGAATTATAACAATATGTATAATAAGAAGAAGACAGGCAAGTTAAAACCAATAAAATAAGAAAGAATAAAATAATGAGATTAATGAGAATTTGTGGCTTTTTCTATTTGTTTACATTATTATAATAATATATATATTATATATAATATATAATAATAAACAGAATATTATAAATGAAACACGCTAACAGAAGCTAGCAGCTGTTCTCTCAGTAAATCTGTTCTGTTCTGTGTTTATATTGATCTTCAGTCACCAACCTGACCTCCACTCCAGACCTGATCGTATTATAATCTGGGAGATATCTCAGTTACGAGTTAATGAAGACAAGAGATTTTAATGATAAACGGTAAATAAACGGTAAATAGATGTTAAATAAGTTAAATAAACGGTAAATAAACGGTAAATAAACGGTATAAGTTAAATAAACGGTAAATAAACGGTAAATAAGTTAAATAAACGGTAAATATACGGTGCTAACAGTAAAACAGTTGGTCCTGGCTAGAAATGGTTGAGGACGGCGGTAGGATGAGCTCTCACTCTGCTTCCATTTACACGAACCAAGATAACAAAACATGTTATTGACAGGCTTCTTTTCCATGTAAACAAACATAATGTCAAAAGAAACAGGAAGAACACTCTTGAAAAAAATTATGGATAGTAATAATAATAATAATAATAATAATAATAATAAATAAATAAGTATACAGCAAATACCGAAACATGTTATTGACAGGCTTATTTTCCATATAAACAAATATAATGTCAAAAGACACAGGAAGAACACCCTTAAAAAAATAATGAATAATATTAATAATAAATACATAAACAAAAAAGCTAAACAATAATTATTATAAGAATAAGTTAATTAAAAATACTAATAATAATAATGATAATGCTATCACATTACATTTATTTGAGTATTTGTTTCTATGTCCCAACTACGGAGGGTTACATCTGAGCGACAAATATTGTACGTTTTATGCTTTAGTTACCGATGTAGATTAAATATACAAAAATCAACTTATACATTATAATATATTATCACAGATTAAACTACTCCACAGTATATGAAATAATTAAAAGTAGCTCCACCTTTACCAGCATCAACATTAAAGTGATGAACACATGAATGCATCAATAATTATAATACAATAATATATTATTCTAAAATGCTCCAATCTGCATAATGAGTACTTTTACTATACCATCACATTACATTTATTTGAGTATTTATTTCTAATATGTATTAAGATTGTGACCTACCATCCTGAGACTACATGGATGGAGTGTATGTTTTAGATGACAGAGGGTGATATTGTTTTCTACTGTGGAGTGACAGGAATGTTTCAATAGACAATCTTTGACTTGGAATCGGTGGGTTTTCGCGCCAGAGCGCTGAGGCGGGAAAATAACACCATTTCAACACAATGGACCAACTTTTCTTAACATTTTACATGTTTTGTGAGTTAACTGGGAGCCGAGGACCCGCTGAAACGCACCGAGGGGGAAATAACAAGCTCATTACGTGAGATATCGTGAGATATCGCAGTCCGTTGCGTGAGAAGCTGTTTGCATTGAAAGCTTCTGAACTGAAATGAACTTTGGCCGCGTCAGCGCCCACAGCCTCAGCGAGTGAGTGACAGAGTGACGGACCAATCAGAGAGGACCAGTCACAGGCAGGAAGTGAGTGGCCAATAGCAGCGCTAGAAGGACGGTGGGGGCGAAACTAGTGATGGTGGGGGCGGGGTCAGTGACGGTGACGCTCCATGAAGCAGCCAGAAATAAAGGCAATAAGACCGGAAACCAGCCTTTCAAAATAAAATCGTTTAGACATCAATGAATGACAGATCCAGTGGTGGAATGTAAATATATTTACTCAAGTTAATTACAATATTGAGGTACTTGTACTAATTTAAATAATTCTATTTCCTGCTACTTTATACTTCTACTCTACTACATGTATTTGACAGCTTTAGTTACTTTGCAAATTGTTAAATTAAATCAACTAATAAATTATGATATCATAGATTTAGCTACCCAGCAGCATATAAAGTCATTGAAATGAGCCACACCTTTACGAATCACCACTTTTGTATTTTTTCTTAAATAAGATTTGAATGCAGAACTTTTACCTGTAATAAAGTATTTTTACTCTGTAGTACAGTACAGCTTGCACACCAAAACACTGACAATAACCTGGTATTTTCAGGTGGAATTTCATTCATTCATTCATTCATTCATTCTCACTGTGCAATATCATTTTCCACTTATGCATTTTTGTTAATAGTCTGTTTATTGTCAATACTGTATATACTGCTCCTCTTTTTATACTTCCTTCTATTTAAATGGTTCATATTTTGTTACACTTTGTTTAGCTCTTTCTTTTAGCTGATGCTCTTGTTTTTTGCACTATCCTCTTTGCTGCTGTATACTGCAAATTTACCCACTGTGGGACTAATAAAGGAATATCTGATCTTATCTTATCTTAGCATTGCTACTTTTACTTTAGTTAAATATCTGTATACTTCATCCATCACTGCACAATTCATATACAACATGCTGGAATATTGGTACCAACATATTAAGGATATATTAAAATTAAAATGTTACTGTAATTTGTCCTGATATCATTTAGCTTTGTTCTTAATGAGTTGCACAATGTTTGAATGTAGGATTCAACTGATTTAATTTAATCAATTAAATATAAAAATAATTAAATAATAATTAAATAATATGTTATTAGTATTTAATTATTTTTTATAATTGTTACCATATATATATATATATATATAAATATATAAATATATACATGTGTTTGCATAAAACAGCAGATTTGTCCACTCCCATGTTGATAAGAGTATTAAATACTTGACAAATCTCCCTTTAAGGTTCATTTTGAACAGATTAAAAATGTGCGATTAATTGCTATCAACTATCGACAATCATGTGATTAATCCCGATTAAATATTTTAATCGATTGACAGCCCTAATTTTAACTCAAACACATTACATTATTGTAGCACAGGAGTAATGCATTGAATAGAAATGCCAAATATAAATTAATAAATTGTTTTATTTTCAAATCTTCAGACATTTTGTTTTAGCCTTTTTAAGCTTATCACTTATACTAAAATGTGTCTGTGACACATAATTAAATTAAATGTATTAATTTACATTTTTAACATGTTATTTTTAAACTAATCTAAATTTCACAGTATAAAAATAATATAAAAATAAAATAAATGATATAACATGACAAAATGTAAGGAAAGGAAAAGAGGAATAATAAAAAACAGAAAATAATCGGGTTGTGTTAAATAAGGGGAGTGAGCTGAACTGTGAACAACCAGAATTAAAGGAGACCTTTATTTTGAAAACAGAAGCCGGACTTCTCGTGTTGTACTGTGATTACCTTGACGACTGTGAACTCACCACAGCTGGAACTTGGGACTGTTGTTCATGGAAACCGGATAGAAACCTGATAGAATCTGGGGTAAATGTCGGTGTGTTTGTGCGGAGTCACGGTCCCGACAGGCTGGGTGGGATTATAGAACCACTAACAGGTTCCTGAACACTTTCAGCGGCTCTTTTCTCTCAACATGTCCGACTGCTCAGGGACACAAATGGGTGAGACGGAGGAAAAGAGTCCCGATGGAGTCAGATACTACAGACTGTCAGAGATCGAGGAGCAGAACACGTTCAGATCAACGTGGATCATCATCAACAACAAAGTCTACGATGTCACCAAGTTCCTAGAAGAGGTGAGGAACTCCTTTAAGTTTCAGGATGTATGTCACAAAGTTCCTATAAGAGGTGAGAAACTCCCTTTAAGTTTCAGGATGTATGTCACCAAGTTCCTAGAAGAGGTGAGAAACTCCCTTTAAGTTTCAGGACGTATGTCACCAAGTTCCTATAAGAGGTGAGAAACTCCCTTTAAGTTTCAGGATGTATGTCACCAAGTTCCTAGAAGAGGTGAGGAGCTCCTTTAAGTTTCAGGACGTATGTCACCAAGTTCCTAGAAGAGGTGAGAAACTCCCTTTAAGTTTCAGGACGTATGTCACCAAGTTCCTATAAGAGGTGAGAAACTCCCTTTAAGTTTCAGGACGTATGTCACCAAGTTCCTATAAGAGGTGAGAAACTCCCTTTAAGTTTCAGGATGTATGTCACAAAGTTCCTAGAAGAGGTGAGGCGTTCCTTTAAGTTTCAGGATGTATGTCACCAAGTTCCTAGAAGAGGTGAGGAACTCCTTTAAGTTTCAGGATGTATGTCACCAAGTTCCTAGAGGAAGTGAGGAGCTCCTTTAAGTTTCAGGATGTATGTCACCAAGTTCCTAGAAGAGGTGAGGAGCTCCTTTAAGTTTCAGGACGTTAAATGTTTCTGCAGCTGAGTTCTGATTACACAGTCTGGTTTATGTCCTGCTGTGGGACGTCTCCACACACTGGTTGTCTCCAGCTTCTGTTGACATACTGCTTTCTGTTTTTGAGAAGAAAATAACTTTAAATTCCCTCTAATTCATGCTGGTTATCTGACAAAGTGTCGGCTAAATGTGTCTCCTCTTGGCTGCAGTCTGGTGGCAGATCTCTGAGGTCAGGTCAGTGTCTCAGCGGCCCCAGAGAGAGACACACATATCAATACCCAATAATCAATCAACCAAAGGTCCTATGAAGAAGTTCAAATGCAGCTGGGAAGCATTATTATTATTAATAAACATGTGGTTTATATAATAGAACCTGGCAATAGTACATTTAAAGTCATTATTGATGCCGGGTAGACAAAAGGTCCAAACTAGAGAGCTAAAGTCACACGAGAGAGCTGAACTTGAGAAAGAGTTGTGACTGCAGGACACCTGAATTTCCCTCCAGGGATTAATAAAGGTTCACCTTATCTTATCTTAACCGTCAGCTAGCAGCTAGTATCTAAATGTAGAATGTGCAATAAATAAATGTAATATGTACATATGTGCAGTCAGCAATAAAGTGGTAAATAGGATGTATAATGTAAAGTGAGTGTAATGTGCGCCAGTGGTTAGAGTCCAAGATGGTTGCAGATAGTGCACGTTAAAAGCTCTTAAAGTCCTCATAGTTAACGTTTCTCTCATGATCCACAGACGGCTCCGATGTCCATTCAACATGTATTTATTTTGCTTACAAGCAGTTCGGGACACAAATTCACCTGTGAGATACCAGCCCGTCTCTAGATTATACACTATACAGAGACTCTACATTCATATCTACAGATTAAAGTTAAACCAGCCCGTCTCTAGATTATACACTATACAGAGACTCTACATTCATATCTACAGATTAAAGTTAAACCAGCCCGTCTCTAGATTATACACTATACAGAGACTCTACATTCATATCTACAGATTAAAGTTAAACCAGCCCGGTCTCACTCGTTACCTCAGTGATGAGCTTTTATAGCTCCATCGTTACCATGGATACCGTAGTATTACATTCTAAATACAAAATAACTGCATAAAAATATGAAAATAACACAAATATGTTCACCTAACGATTATCAAATAAAGGTTAAATTACTAAAAATAACAAGAGTAACAAGAATAACAATTTATTAAAGCTGCAATATGGATCTAATGTAACATGCAAGAGGCATATGTTACACCCCCACTACATTCAAGCATCACATACAAATATTACATATCTATATGTTATGTTTTTTTTCTTGCATCACGTGAAAATTCCTATTAAACATACATGAATCATACATGAAACCTCAAGGAGACTCAAAATGAGCAAAAAGGTGTGAGTAACTCAGACAGATGTGTTACTTGTCAAGATACTCTTAAACAAATAGAAGAGTAGCTCACACTAGATAGCTGAAGCTCACTAAACTAGCTTGTTATCTATCACTAAATTACTAGCTATAAATAGCTATAAAACCACGTGGTGCTTTTATTTTGTTGCTTATCTGACATTTGTTTTGGATACGGAAGATCAAAGACGACATGAGTGAATTTTGAAAAATTATTTTTATTTTTCACAAGATTATTTTCTGACATAATAAGAATGACTTTTTAAAAATGATTTAATCGTATTTTTTCCTGATTTAAAGGGAGGTTGGCGTGATCGTGGAATAATTGTGTCTGAACTTCATTTTGTGAAAACAAACCGTGATCAATATTTACGTGCTTGTTCTCTGCAGACTTTATTTATTATAAAAAACATCCTTGAAGGAAAAAGCTCCTTTCAACCCTGATAACATTTATTAATTAGGATTAATTATAACAAACTTTATTCTTTGTATTTGCTGTCACGTTTCTGCTTCAGAACCCTTGTAGGAGACGACTGGCCTTTCCAGCCTCTTAGAATAAATCATTATCTGAATACTTCAGTTTGCTGTTTGGACCTTTGACCGATCGTTACGATACGTCAGAATGACTCGTCGTTTTCCTGCCACAGGCTTAACGCCGTCTATACTTCAGGGCGTTGTCCAACTGTTGACCCAGTTTTTTAAGGTTGAACTCTCAGTTTACGTCTCACAGTGTGAATAATAAATGACCGTGTTTCTATATGGGGGCGTTTTCCTTCTGTTTAGTGACATACATTCAGAGTTTAATGGTTCACCGGAGGACGAACGGACGTTAAAGCTCTGGCCTTATATTGTTGGTCAATCATTACCAGCACTTTGTTCAGAAGTTCAGTCGGGGACAGTTAGATGTCTCAGTGTTTATAATATCTCCACTAAACGCTGGGAGGATGCATCTGAAAGTGTGACATGATAATCACAGTCAAATGAAGACAGTTGAAAACTAGTAATTGGACCTTTGAGTCAGATTATCGTGTCACACTTTCAGTGTGTGCAGGAAACAAAGTGTCTGAAACTATTTTTCGGGGAGGACCGCCAGAACCCGATTGGCAAGGTTGGCAAGAATGACTTTAATAGATATTATTACACGGCTTTGTTGAATACTCAATTCTGATTGGTCAACCACGGGGTTCTGCAAGCTGTTATTTCTTTATAGCAGACCGTTGCCACGTATAACAAACCGTTACTACGTATAACAAACCGTTACTACGTATAACAGACCGTTGCTACGTATAACAAACCGTTGCTACATATAACAGACCTTTGCTACGTATAACAGACCGTTGCTATGTATAACAGACCGTTGCTACGTATAACAAACCGTTACTACGTATAACAGACCGTTGCTACGTATAACAAACCGTTGCTACATATAACAGACCTTTGCTACGTATAACAGACCGTTGCTATGTATAACAGACCGTTGCTACGTATAACAAACCGTTACTACGTATAACAGACCGTTGCTACGTATAACAAACCGTTGCTACATATAACAGACCTTTGCTACGTATAACAGACCGTTGCTATGTATAACAGACCGTTGCTACGTATAACAAACCGTTACTACGTATAACAGACCGTTGCTACGTATAACAAACCGTTGCTACATATAACAGACCTTTGCTACGTATAACAGACCGTTGCTATGTATAACAGACCGTTGCTACGTATAACAAACCGTTACTACGTATAACAGACCGTTGCTACGTATAACAAACCGTTGCTACATATAACAGACCTTTGCTACGTATAACAGACCGTTGCTATGTATAACAGACCGTTGCTACGTATAACAAACCGTTACTACGTATAACAGACCGTTGCTACGTATAACAAACCGTTGCTACATATAACAGACCTTTGCTACGTATAACAGACCGTTGCTATGTATAACAGACCGTTGCTACGTATAACAAACCGTTACTACGTATAACAGACCGTTGCTACGTATAACAAACCGTTGCTACATATAACAGACCTTTGCTACGTATAACAGACCGTTGCTATGTATAACAGACCGTTGCTACGTATAACAAACCGTTACTACGTATAACAGACCGTTGCTACGTATAACAAACCGTTGCTACATATAACAGACCTTTGCTACGTATAACAGACCGTTGCTATGTATAACAGACCGTTGCTACGTATAACA
>CAKAOI010051554.1:0-15848 GCA_916701655.1 Sebastiscus albofasciatus
ACTAATCGACTAAAGAAATATTAGTAAACTAAGACCAAAACGACTAATCGACTAAAGAAATATTAGTAAACTAAGACCAAAACGACTAATTGACTAAAGAACTCTTAATAAACTAAGACCAAAACGACTAAAAGACTAAAGAAATATTAGTAAACTAAGACCAAAACGACTAATCGACTAAAGAAATATTAGTAAACTAAGACCAAAACAACTAATCGACTAAAGAAATATTAGTAAACTAAGACCAAAACGACTAATCGACTAAAGAAATATTAGTAAACTAAGACCAAAACGACTAATTGACTAAAGAACTCTTAATAAACTAAGACCAAAACGACTAAAAGACTAAAGAAATATTAGTAAACTAAGACCAAAACGACTAATCGACTAAAGAAATATTAGTAAACTAAGACCAAAACAACTAATCGACTAAAGAAATATTAGTAAACTAAGACCAAAACGACTAATCGACTAAAGAAATATTAGTAAACTAAGACCAAAACGACTAAAAGACTAAAGAAATCTTTGTAAACTAAGACCAAAACGACTAATCGACTAAAGAAATACTAGTAAACTAAGACCAAAACGACTAATCGACTAAAGAAATATTAGTAAACTAAGACCAAAACAACTAATCGACTAAAGAAATATTAGTAAACTAAGACCAAAACGACTAATCGACTAAAGAAATATTAGTAAACTAAGACCAAAACGACTAATTGACTAAAGAACTCTTAATAAACTAAGACCAAAACGACTAAAAGACTAAAGAAATATTAGTAAACTAAGACCAAAACGACTAATCGACTAAAGAAATATTAGTAAACTAAGACCAAAACAACTAATCGACTAAAGAAATATTAGTAAACTAAGACCAAAACGACTAATCGACTAAAGAAATATTAGTAAACTAAGACCAAAACGACTAATTGACTAAAGAACTCTTAATAAACTAAGACCAAAACGACTAAAAGACTAAAGAAATATTAGTAAACTAAGACCAAAACGACTAATCGACTAAAGAAATATTAGTAAACTAAGACCAAAACGACTAATTGACTAAAGAACTTTTAGCAGACTAAGACCAAAGCATCTGATAAGTGGACTAATCGACTGAGAGGGGGCAGTCGTACTAGTTTCTTATGAAATCGACAGTATGTGGCCAGTAAACCAGCCTGTAAACCAAACTGCACACAAAGTTTTCCCACTTCAGATTTCACTAGACGTTTTTGGAAGTCGTCTGAGAGTCACAAGAATCATTTGAAACGTTTCAGTCTCTATGTCGGGGTACATATTCTAAAATATATGACAAAATCACTGGATCCTACATTTCCCATAATGCAACTGGAAGGAGTCTTTCCATCAGAGCCTCCCTGCCAGGTGATTGTATGTGACTTATTGACTGTATGTGAGACATTTATAGACCCTTTTAGTGGTGACGTCATGATGAGGTCACGGTGTTAGCTGGAGGCTAAACAAAGGAAAGACTGGAGGCTAATACTGGAGGCTAACTAACGGACTGAGCCGGACTGAACCAGGAGTTCAACTATAAAACCAGCCACTCAACGAGTCAACAAACGAGTCAAGACGGTCAAACATGGAGCCGGTAAACCAGTCCGAACCAGAACCAGAACTAGAACCAGAACCAGAATCAGAACCAGAACCAGAACCAGAACCACATCAGCAGAACCCAATTTCCTTCTTGAACGTGAAGAGAAATCAGCATTTAGAGACATGAACTCTGAAGCTGCTCCAGATGTGACTTGAAGGGAAAATTCGGGGCGTTCAAAAGGTTAATTGCTTTTTGAACAATATTTTTAAATTAGTTTATTGTTTGAATTTTATGAATTTTAATTGTTTTAGAGCTTCGTTGGACGTTTAAATAATCAAACTAAAACCCCGGTTTAACTGCGTGTCTTTTAACGTTGATATAAATCCTTACTACGACAGCTGACACCTCTAAATATCTAACTACTCATTTATTTATTTTTAATTCCTTCCTTATTATTACTAGTTATTTTTATTTTTTCAAACATTTTTATTATTATTATTATTATTTGTATTATAAAGTGTTTTTCCATTCTGTGCGAGATTTGTTGTTTTTTTTCAGTTCGATGACAAACAATTTAAGTTTTTTTTTCACTTTAAAGTGTTTTTCTGTCTGTAAGAGATTTATTTTTATTTATCTTTTTTATCTTTTTTTATTTAAGATGTTGCTAGAATCTTTAGGATTATTATTTCACCCTGTGTTTTTGGTTTTGTTTGTTTGTTTTGTTATGTATCATGTTAAAGTCGTGAACGTCACCTTGTTTTCTTTTATTGGGTATTTGTCCTGTCCTCATCATTTTCACCTGTAAAGTCACTGCTCTCTTATTAGCCAATAAAAAAATATGAAATGTAAAAATATCTTAGAGACACAATTCAGTGACGTCATGCAGCGTCTTCAGATACAAAATACTGATCAGTTTTTACTGTTTATTTACTATATATTTATAGTTTACTTGCATGATTTATTAGATCTTGTTTAGTTTTCTTCTGTCCTTCTTTGCTGCTGTAATCCTGCAAATGTCCCCTCTGTGGGACTATTAAAGGATTATCTTATTTTAACTTAATTCTCATTTTTGGGGGGGTAATTTTCTTTTTAAATGTGAAGAAAAGGCTTCTGAATCAACATTTATTTTGTCTCCAGCTGCTTCGGACGTTAATTTAAGGAAAATTTAAGGACTTTTAAGGACTCTTATTGCTGCAAAACCCTTAGTTTTCCTTCTCTGATTCAAAACGTTGAAACTTTATCAGCAACTGCAGCTACAGATGAGAAAGAAAGAGAGAAAGAAAGAAAGAAAGAAAAAGAAAGAAAGAAAGAAAGAAAGAAAGAAAGAGAGAAAGAAGGAGTATCTCCACTTCCTCCCCCCTCCTCCCCCGTGTCCTTCTGTTGCTTCTTTTGTCTTTTGACTGCTGGTCACCCCATTTAACATGGGACAGATAGCATCAGGCTGACAGAGATTGGGTTCCCCGGCAGCTCCATTGTTGGGGGGTTGGGGGGGCGATGGGGGGGCAGTGGGGGGCAGTGGGGGGCAGTGGGGGGGTTCTTGCGTTACAGTCAGACTCGTTTAACTCACAGCCCTCTTTTAGGAAATGAACAAATTGCTGCTGAAAGTCTGTCTTTGTTGTTCAGGAGAACTGATCTCAGAGCAGCCGACAACAAACAGCCTCTGAGAGAAAATCACAGCAAGCAGACCTCAGATCAGCTGATAAGAGCTGCTGCTGCTGCTGCTGCTGCTGCTGCTGTTACTGTTACTGTTGCTGCTGTTACTGCTGCTGCTGCTGCTGTTACTGTTACTGTTACTGTTGCTGCTGTTGCTGCTGCTGCTGCTGTTACTGCTGTTACTATTAATGTTACTGCTGCTGCTGCTGCTGTTACTGTTACTGTTGCTGTTACTGTTACTGTTACTACTGTTACTATTAATGTTACTGTTGCTGCTGCTGCTGCTGCTGCTGTTACTGTTGCTGTTACTGTTACTGTTACTGCTGTTACTGTTACTGTTACTGTTGCTGTTGTTACTGCTGCTGCTGCTGTTGCTGTTGCTGCTGTTACTGTTACTGTTACTGTTGCTGCTGTTGCTGCTGATGCTGCTGCTGCTGCTGTTACTGTTACTGTTACTGTTACTGTTGCTGCTAGTGCTGCTGTTGCTGCTGCTGCTGCTGCTGTTATTACTACTGTTGCTGCTGTTGCTGCTAGTGCTGCTGTTGCTGCTGCTGCTGCTGCTGTTATTACTACTGTTGCTGCTGTTGCTGCTAGTGCTACTGTTACTGCTGTTGCTGTTATTACTACTGTTGCTGCTGCTGCTGTTATTACTACTGTTGCTGCTGTTGCTGCTGCTGCTGCTGCTGTTATTACTACTGTTGCTGCTGTTGCTGCTAGTGCTGTTATTACTACTGTTGCTGCTGTTGCTGCTAGTGCTGCTGTTATTACTACTGTTGCTGCTGTTGCTGCTGCTGCTGCTGCTGTTATTACTACTGTTGCTGCTGTTGCTGCTAGTGCTGCTGTTGGTTTATTCAGAGTTGTATACTCAGAAGAGGCTGGCTCAGAGTCTGATATTAATATATTGAACAGTTCTCATTGGTAACATACAGGAGGGTTTAATTTTGCAGTTTGGTGCCAAAACATATTTTTGAAGTTTAATTGTTTTTCTTGTTTTGTTTTTTACTTTGGTACCAAAATATTTAAGTTCTTAAAAATGTAAAATGTTTTTATTTCTGTAAACGATTTTTTTTTTTTTTTTTTTTTTTTTCATTTGGGTGCCAAAACATTTTAATGTATTTTTTTTTTTTTTAAATTTTAAAGTTTTTCTTTCTGTAAAAGATTTATTTTATTTTTTCAGTTTGGTGCCTAACTAATAATAATTTTAAAAAATTCAGTTTGGTGCCCCAAAAAAAGATGTGTTTTTTAAATTTATTTTAAAGTGTTTCTTTTTCTATATGAGATTTTTAGTTTTTCACTTTGGTGCCCAAAAAAATGCATTTCTTTTTCTTTCCGTATGAGATTTATTTATTTTTCAGTTTGGTGCCAAAAAAAAAAAATCAAAGTTTCCAGAGACTGTTCTTCTTTAAAGGACCTTTAAAATTAGATTTAGAATATAACTCGTCAATAATACTCTATTAACCTGATACAGATCTTAATCTGACAAAACAACATTCTTTTAATTGTTTTAATTTTCCAATTTGGTTTGGCCCAGTTTTAGTTGTTGAGGCCTGAAACAGATGTTTTAATGTTCATTGATCTTTTATATTTTCCATGTTGGTCCCAAAACGTCAGAGCGGTTCAGATTAAAGAATTAAAGAGAGTGAAACTGTTTTTAGGACATTGTGTGACACTAAACGACTCAAATTAAATCCCAGTTTGGACTGATTTCGTTTTTTTAAGACAGGAAACATCAATATGATTCTTTTACTAATTTTTAGTGTCATAAAATGGAAGTTTTGGACTTTAATGAGTCGGTTTAACTGGATTTAGAGCCTTGCTGGACACTGAAAGCTGGTTTTGATAACAATATTTTAATTACAAATAACATGAAATTATCTTTTAAAATTGTCTTTCAGAGTTTTTGTTTGTCATTTGACAATCATCAATTGTCATTTTTCATTTTTCCAATTTGGTGCCAAAAATGAACTTCTAATTTAAACCAGAAGGTTAAATGTGACGACGTCTGAAAGCTGAAACACAAACGTCTTTAAGAAAAGAGTAAATAAATAAAAAACAAAAAAAAAGTCTTCTTGTAAAACTTTAATTAAAAAAACATTTAAAACTGAAATCCTAGTTTGGACTCATTATTTGGGTTTTTGTGTCGATACTGATCATTTTAAGACAATAAAACTTTCATGCAGATTATCTGTCTTTTAAATTTTCCAATTTGGTGCCAGAAAAATCTAAATCTGTTTTATTTTCTTTCAGACTTAACTGCTGGTGTAAAAGCTGTTTTCCTCTGAAGGCTGAACTCTTTTAGAATCACACAGAACCTTTACATTTTAACAATCTGGTGCCAAAGAACTGTATTTTAGTTTTATTCAGAGCTTCTGAAACACTGAAACTGAAACCCTGATGGAACTTTTGAAGACTAAAACCAACCTTCTGAAGACATCAGTCTCAACTCGGTGCTTCAATATTCAAAGTTCTCATTGTTTTCGTCACACATTTAGTTTTCTTCAGGCTGATTTCAATGTTTGAAAGATCTCCACCAACATGCAGCGACTGAGCTGAACCCCTGCAGAGGACAGATGTGCTGCACATGTGTGTCTCAATATTTACAGCCACAGATTCTCCTGTGGTCTACGCACGTCTGCACATCCAGAACCACTTTGGAACCCAAAACCTCAACATGAACATGCAACAACCAGAACCCAGCAGCATCATGGGAAACTGATGTCATCAGCAGCTCTTTCAGCCTCACAAACAAAAGAAAAAACAAAGCGAGCAGCTTGTGAATGAATCGAGACATCAGGCTGATGATGAGACACAAACATCGTCCATCAGATCACTCAGAGAGATTATTGATCGGTGGAACAAACACAGAACCTGAAGAAGAAGAAGAAGAGGAAGAAGATGAAGAAGATCACAACGACGACAGACGATTAAAAGACTCAGAATCAGAGAAAAGTACTGAATCATTATTATTATTATTATCATTATTATTATTATTATTGTCATTATTATTATTATCATTATTATTATCATTATAATTAATATCATTATTATTATTATTATTGTCATTATTATTATTATCATTATTATTATCGTTATAATTAATATCATTATTATTATTATTATTATTGTCATTATTATTATTATCATTATTATTATCGTTATAATTAATATCATTATTATTATTATTATTATTGTCATTATTATTATTATCATTATTATTATCATTATAATTAATATCATTATTATTATTATTATTGTCATTATTATTATTATCATTATTATTATCGTTATAATTAATATCATTATTATTATTATTATTATTGTCATTATTATTATTATCATTATTATTATCATTATAATTAATATCATTATTATTATTATTATTGTCATTATTATTATTATCATTATTATTATCGTTATAATTAATATCATTATTATTATTATTATTATTGTCATTATTATTATTATCATTATTATTATCATTATAATTAATATCATTATTATTATTATTATTGTCATTATTATTATTATCATTATTATTATCGTTATAATTAATATCATTATTATTATTATTATTATTGTCATTATTATTATTATCATTATTATTATCATTATAATTAATATCATTATTATTATTATTATTGTCATTATTATTATTATCATTATTATTATCGTTATAATTAATATCATTATTATTATTATTATTATTGTCATTATTATTATTATCATTATTATTATCATTATAATTAATATCATTATTATTATTATTATTGTCATTATTATTATTATCATTATTATTATCGTTATAATTAATATCATTATTATTATTATTATTATTGTCATTATTATTATTATCATTATTATTATCATTATAATTAATATCATTATTATTATTATTATTGTCATTATTATTATTATCATTATTATTATCGTTATAATTAATATCATTATTATTATTATTATTATTGTCATTATTATTATTATCATTATTATTATCATTATAATTAATATCATTATTATTATTATTATTGTCATTATTATTATTATCATTATTATTATTATTATTGTCATTATTATTATTATCATTATTATTATCATTATAATTAATATCATTATTATTATTATTATTATCATTATTATTATCATTATAATTAATATCATTATTATTATTATTGTCATTATTATTATTATTATTATCATTATAATTATTGCTATTATTATTATTATTATTATTATTATCATTATTATTGTTATTATTATGATGCTTTTGTTGTCTGATCCTCTGACTGCAGAATCAACACAAATATCCAGTAAAGTGTGGCTTCGCTTCCTGCCTGCAGACTGTGGATACACAAGGTTTGACCTTTGACCTGCAGCCTCATTTTCCTTAAAAATAAAATGAAATAAAATATAATATACAGTAATAGAATCGGGATGTTTAATGCCAAAGGAAAGCTCTTATTTTTGTATTTTTAGAGATTTTCTGGTAAATTAGAATTTATTAAAAAAAAAAAAAATTAAATTGTTGGAAAAAAAATAGTTAAAATAATTCAGAAAAGTAAAAAATGTGCACGTGTCTGCAGCAGGATGCAGGTTTGACCTTTGACCTGCAGAAAACATGTTGCATCATGATTCGACTAAAACATCCAGTTTCATGTTCTCACCTTTAAACTTCTAAATATAAAAACTATTTCAGCCAAAAATTAAAAAAAAACTCAGAATTTCAGCTTTTTCTCTAAAAATGAATTTAAATAGAAATAGTTTCATCATTTTAGCGTCGCCACGGAAGGAGCGCGTGCGCGTGAATTATGGTTTACATTTCCACAAAACAACCAGATGAGACTGAAAACAAACATCCAGCAGCAGGACAATAAAAACAGGCCACATTTTAACGCAAAAAGAAAAATATTGAAACGAGCTGAAGCTTTAAACCAGAAGGAAGGCTCTCAGGTGAGGAAGAGGAGGAGGAGGAGGAGGAAGAGGAGGGTGTGCATCATGTGATTTTAATAGATGTGTCTTTAAAGACATGATAGAACACAACTCCAGTCTGCAGAAACACATGTTAACATGAGAAACGTCCTTTAAACTCCAAATATACGCATTTTTTTTAAGGATTTGCGCACATGGAGGAGGAAGAGGAGGAGGAAGAGGAGGAAGAGGAAGGTTGCAGCCTGCAGACAGAAACGCAGCGGATCAGTTTACAGGTTTTCACTGCGACAAAAGAAAAAACTGCAGAAAACACAGAAATAAATCTGCAGAGAAATAGCAAACACCTGAACGCACCGCAGCTCATCTGAGCCTCCAGACAGCAGCAGGAGGAGGATCAGTAAAACTACAACAACAATCTGCAGCTTTACAGGTTGAATACCATATATATATCAATATATCTGAATGTGTAATAAACCGCCTCATCAACAACATTCAGCTTCAGCAGCTTCTAAAGCAAAACCAGCAACAGAAAGAGTCTTGAACCCAAACGAGAGATTTCAACGCTTCGCATTCAGCCTTTAAATCAGATTAGATATAATCTGTAAAATAAATCAAAGTGTAATGAGGCAAAATAAAACAACAACCAAAACATCCAGAGCCAAGAAGTGAAATTATTATTATTATTATTATTATTATTAGGACGGAAACACTCCGGAGAGCTCCTGAATGAAACACCTTCAACTCTTCCTGCAGAAATCTGCAGGTTTTAAACAACATGCACGTTGTTTTCTGGTTGAACCATTATTATTTAGACTGAAGGTGTAAATATCAAACCAGAAAACATCCAGATGTGGATCGTTTAAAACTCCACAGAGCAGAAAACTGAAACTAAACTTCATCTGTAAAATCACAGCAGACAATCTGAAACCAGATTAATAAATGTCTGTCTGTGAAAACAAAACAAACATAAACAAACACACACAGAGATATTAATGTGAACTCTGCAGCTATAAAACCACAGAGTGAAACAACAGCAACGCTACAATCCAACAATTAAATCTGACTTTTACTGAAGAAAACACACAAATCTGAACGTATCAGAAATATTATATAAATATATATATATTATATAATATAATTAGAAATATTCAGCCAGAAGTTTCAACTGCAGATGCAAAAAAAAACAATAATAATAAAAAGGAAAACTTCACCAGCTGCGAATAAAGAAACATGAAGACCTGAAGAGCTGAAACACGCTGCAGATGAAGATGAGCCGAACTGAGGAAACACAACGAGAACTAAATAAACACCTGAAACACCTGACTTCAGTTTCAGAGAAAAAGAGGAAAATCTGCGAGTTTAAAGGAGAAACTTAAAGTGTTTTTGCAACCGAGTTTCGGTTTGATCTGTAAATAACGAGCCAAACATAAACACACGCAAACATGACAATGTGGAGGTGAAATAAAAACACCTCACATGACAAGAAGAAACTCTCAGATTCAGAGTTTTCTGCAAGAAATCCCCCCAAAAATCGGACTTTTAGTTTGAGAGAAAAGACGAAAATCTGCGAGTTTAAAGGAGAAATTTAAAATGTTTTTGCAAACAGAGTTTATCTGTAAATAACGAGCCAAACATAAACACACACACATAATAAGTCTCTCTCACACACACACATGCAAACATGACAATCCGCAGCTGAAACAAAAACACTTCACTGGAAGAAAGTCGCTCAAATTCAGAGTTTTCTGCAAAAAATCACAAAAATAAATAAATAAAGAATGAATTAGTTTAAAGACAGTTTGAGGTTTGAGATTTGAAATCAGCTGCAACAAAACATTTGCAACTGAGTTTCGGTTTGATCTGTAAATAACGAGCCAAACATAAACACACTCACACACACACACACACACACGCACACACACACACACACACACACACAAACATGCAAACATGCATTTTCTGCAAGAAATCACAAAAAAAATCTGCAAGATTAAAGAATGAATTTGTTGAAACACAGTTTTTGAAGGTTAGAGATGTGAACTCAGCTGCAGCACAACATTTAAACCACAGCAGCATTTCATTCAATCTGGTGTTAAAAAGAAAACAGCGAGTTCTGGCTCATTTCTGCACCAAAAAAAACAACAACCCGCAGTAAAACCCGCACGGAGCCCCGCACGGAGCCCCGCAGCCTGCAGCCTGCAGCCTGCAGCCTGCAGGTTGCACACAGTCGTTCAGACTTCAGCAGCCTGAACTCGACCTCTTGGTTGCATCATTTCACACAGCTCTTTTTTCCAGCCTGCAGACGCGCGTAAATATCTTTATGCGTAAAAGCAGCTTTACGCACACGCGCTGCTGCGGCGCATTATCCACCGTGCACGCGTTATCAACAACAACAACAAGAAGAAGAAGCACAAACATCAACAGCAGAGACTCATGTAGACGAGAGACAATCATTCAGGGAAATGTTTAGTTGTTGGAATTAAAATCTCCAGAATAATCTCCTTTAATATTATTATATCTTATATAAATCAATATTATTATATATATTAATATTACTATATATTATATATATTAATATTATTATATATATATATTAATATTACTATATATATATAGTAATATTATATACTATTATTATTTGGAGAGCTGCTCAGTGAAGAACCGCGTTAACAAAACCTCACATTTAAGCTTAAATTAAATAATAATAATAAATACATTATAAATAAATCATTTAAAATAAGAACCTCAAATTTAAGCTTCAAATTTGACTCTGAAACCTAAAAAATAAAGATTTAAAAATAAGAACTAATAAATAATAACTAAATGTGATTTCTTTTTTTGTTGTGTTTAAGTACCTGGTGATAAAATCAGACAACACGGACGGCAGGAGAGTAAAAAAAAATAAAAAAGACAAAATGATTTTCGTTAGTTATGAATGTAACCTATTCTTTTATTTTTTTTATGATTAAAACATTTTTTTTCCTTTTTTTAACTTCTGTAAGCGACAAACACGGGAATAAGAATAAGACCACAATATTATCACAACCATGAAAAATCGTTTTTTTTTTAGAGACGACAATTAAAGGACAATCATTCCAAGTAGTATTTAGATAATGAGGCGTTTTTCTTTTCTGTCAAACAAACAAACAAACCGGGTTTTTTACATCGTTCTTCCTTTTTCTTTTTTTAAAAAAAGAAGGAAAAACCCCAAAAAATTACAGATAGACATTTTCTCTCTCTTTGACTAATTATAGAAAATAAAAAGAAGCAGAAGAAGAAGAAGAAGAAGAGACGTGAAGGTCCGTTTAGAGATCACGTTTTACAGTCAGAGAATAAAGAATAAAGAATAAAGCAGATCACATTCTGCTGCACCGCCGAAAACATCCATCTAAAGAAACGAGACTTTTACGCACAAAAACATTCAGCTTTAGAAAGTTTCTGTTTTTAACGCAGTTTAACATTTAATGTGTAAACGAGGCATCGAGGCGGATTTAAGGCAGAAAAGCCTCCAAACTCCAAAAACTGCACCGATAATAAACATTCAGGGGAATTAATTTGCAATCGGCGCAACCAAACTGCATTCACATATCTGCTAATTTAATAAAAAATGCAATAAAACTCTCGTTTAAATGGACATTTTCTGCAGTGAATGAGGCAATAATTCACTCTCTCATTCTCTCACTCATTCATCTACTACATGAGGCCTCTTCAGCTCAATAAAGACTCTAAATATCCTAAAAACCGATTTCTTTGGTCTATAAAAAAGTACAGTTTGTTGAAAAAAAAAAAAATGTTAAATGTAAGAATGGAGCCTTTAAGCACTTTAACGGAGTGGCTTTAAATTAGAAATAAAAACATTTCACTGTATAGAAAATAAAAATTAGTGTTTCAATTGTGTAAAATAAATCCTCCGTCGCTTCTTTAATAACCCGCATGGAACCTGATAATACTGCGAACATGCGGGTTAAACAAACAGCTATTATTATTATTATTATTATTATTATTATTATTATTATTATTATTTCAACCTTTTTTTAAAAAAATCTCAAAATTAGACAAAACTATTTTAAATACACATTCTATAAAAAGTAATGCCTCCAAACAACAACAAGAACAGAAAAATCAGCCTAATCATCATCATCATCATCATCATCATCATCATCATCATCATCCTCTGTGTGTTTTAGCTCAGGTCACTTTGTGCACGTCGCTGACTGACAGAACTATACAGAGACAAACCCGGACACTTATAGGAACAGACATTATGTACACAGAAATAAAACTGCAGGAAGGAGAAGATGAGCAGAAAGAGAAGAAGAAGAAGAAGAAGAAGAAGAGAGAATAATAATAATAATAATAATAATATTAAAAAATACCTGGAAACTTCAGGGCTGCTTCCTGTGAGTTTCTCTGCTGCTCTGTTTTTTGTTTTGCAGTTTTTAAGTCTCTCCTCTTTTTTTCTATAGTAGGTAGTTTATAATAATGTTTTGTTTTTTTTACAATGTAAATGTTCAGTGTAAAATGTTCAACTTACAGTTCCAGTCATTTAAGATTTCACTCCTTCAGGGATGGAGGGATGGATGGATGGAGGGATGGAGGGATGGATGGAGAGGTGGAGGGATGGTTTTTAGGGATGGAGGGATGGATGGTTTTTAGGGGTGGAGGGATGGAGGAATAGATGGAAGAATAGATGGATGGATGGAGGGATAGATGGAGGGGTGGAGGAATAGATGGAAGAATAGATGGATGGGTGGAGGAATAGATGGATAGATGAAGGATGGAAAGGTGGAGGTTTCGTGGTGTTAGTGTATAAGCGGGTTGGAGGATGGAGGGATGATGGATGGAGGAATAGATGGAGGGATGAGGGTTTGGGGTTTTGGGTGGAGGTTTTGCGGTGTTAGTGTATGAGCGGGTTCGCGGTGGAGTTCTGGTTCTGGTGGGTGAATGGAGGGATGGAGGGGTGGATGAAGGGATGGAGGGGTGGATGGAGGGATGGAGGGGTGGATGGAAGGATGGATGGAGGGATGAAGGGATGGATGGAGGGATGAGGGTTTTGGAGTGATGGTTTAGTGTATCAGTGAATCAGCGGGTTCGCGGTGGAGTTCTGGTTCTGGTGGGTGAAATAGTCAGACAAGCCCCCGGAGAGTCCCGAGCTGAAGGCCGGCAGAGAGGCGCTGAGAGCCGGCCTCAGAGAGTCACAGGACAGCGCGGAGGAGGACGGAGTCTGCGGGGAGTTGGAGGCTGAAGCCCGGGAGGCCTGCAGCGAGCCGCCCGGTACCGGGCCGGAGGCGTGGTGCGCGTGCGGGTGTGGGACGTGCGGGAAGAAGTAGCTGGTCTGCCCCGCCAGCAGGTTGACGGAACACGGGTTCAGCGGGTTCAGAGAGTAGGTGGCACCGGAGCACGGAACCGAGAGGCCGCACGGCACCGCGGAGGCCGCCAGGGCCGCGGCCGTCAGGTGGTGGGTCGCATACGGCAGGTCCGGACCCACCAGCCGGTCCATGCTCAGCCCGGTGCTGGACGGGAACCCGGACGGGCTGTTCTGGGTCAGCATGGTGCTGTAGGACATGGAGGGGTGACCCGGGTAGCCCGAGGAGGACCCGGTGTAGCCCAGAGCTCCACCGGCTCTAGGATGGTGCAGGGACAGGAAGGGGGACATGGGCCAGTACAGGGATCCGGCTCGGTCCATGAAGGTCAGCCCAGAGGTCAGCCGCGCGCCCCGCTTGAAGGCCAGCTTGGCGCGGGACGTCGTGGAGCGTCTCCGCAGCTTCCCGGTGGTTCCGCCGATGAACACGTCGTCGCTGCTCGGGTCCAGCATCCAGTAGTTGCCCTTCCCCGGGTCGTCGTAGTGTCTCGGGACCTTCACGAAGCACTTGTTGAGGCTCAGGTTGTGCCGGATGGAGTTCTGCCAGCCCTGCTTGTTCTCCCGGTAGTACGGGAAGTTCTTCATGATGAACTCGTAGATTCCGTTCAGAGTCAGTCTCTTCTCCGGACTCTGCCGGATCGCCATCATGATGAGCGCGTTGTAGCTGAACGGAGGCTTCTCGTACTTGCCTGTCTTCTTGTCTCCGTCCTTCCTGTCCCCGTCCTTGCTGTCCTCCTTCTTGTCCTCCTGCTTGTTGTCCTCCTGCTTGTTGTCCTCCGGAGGCTCCGCTTTGGAGTCCTGCTGCGCGGCCGAGAGAGGAGGCTTCTGCTCGGCTTCCTCTGCGGCGCCGGGTCGCTGGTGGTTCTGCTGGTTGTTCTGGTGCAGGTGGTGGTTCTGGTTCTGGTGGTTCTGGTGGTTCTGGTGGTGCTGCTGCAGGTTCTGGTTGCTGCTGTTGTTGTTGTCGTTTTGCACGGCCTCTGGCACCAAACTGTTTATACTGAAGGATGATTTAGGAATCATTTTCACCTCTTTGCGCTCTCCCATATCCAACATCACCGGTGCACGGAGGAGGACGCACACAGCACCGCACTCTGCACCGCACAGCACCGCACAGCCACGCACAGCTGGGTCTCTACGAGTCCAGACTCTCTGCTGGGTCTCTGCTGGGTCTCAGTCTCTCTGCCTGCGAACCAGGACCGGCAGGACGGAAGAAATGAAAGTAAAGCCCAACAAACTACTTCATGTTTCAGCTTTGGGGAGAGGAGGAAAAACACGCACACACACACACACACACACACACATGTGCACACACATCGATAGGAGACAGATAGCTGCAATTAATTAGAGAGTTAGAAGCTCCGCAGCCACTAAAGAGACGCAGTAACATTGGTTGGACCTCTGCAGTCTTCAGCCAACCAGCAGGAACACGAGGAGGAAATATTAACACGTCCTCTGCTGCTCTCAGCCAATCAGGACGCACGCACACACACACACACACACACACACACACACACACAGAGCGAGGCCGCGCACGCTGCAAGAAATAACGCGTCTCACTGAGAATAAAGATTAGATCATCTGATCAGAATAAAATAAATCTTATTGTTTCCAAATCGTTTATTTTTATTTTTATTTATTATGTTAATATTTTATGTCACATTTTAGTCTCTTTTTTAAAACACAAACATTTGATTTTTAAATTAAATTAAACTTTATTTGAAAAATATATAATTTTCTATCATAAGTGGGTGTTTTTAATGATTTTTTCTGGATTAAAAGACACTTTTAGAGCGTCTGACTAGTGTGGACACTTTTTACAGTGGAGAAAACACACACACACACACACACACACACACACACACAGCGAGGCCGCGCACGCTGCAAGAAATGACGCGTCTCACTGAGAATAAAGATTAGATCAAAATAAAATAAATCTTATTGTTTCCAAAATCGTTTAATTTCATTTATTATTTTTATGATGAAATTTAATGTCACATTTTAGTCTTTTTTTAAACTACAAACACTTGATTTTTAAAATAAATAAATGTATTTTCTATCATAATAGATTTTTTTATGATCTTTTCTGGAATAAAAAGAGACTTTTAGAGCGTCTAACAAACTGACTCCCTGAGTGTGGACACTTTTTGCAGTGAAGAAAACACACACACACACACACACACACACACACCTCAACTAAACTCAGCGCTGGAAAACACGCACAGTGCATGCACCGTGCACGCGTATACACCCAAACACACACCGCTCCTCGTATTTACACATTTACACTCCTCACATTCAAATATTTTACCCTTCAGCGGTTCAGACTGTTTTCATCCAGAAATACACAGAGAGAGA
>CAKAOI010051555.1:0-19937 GCA_916701655.1 Sebastiscus albofasciatus
CTGAATAAGACATTTTTAGGTGACCAAAATGTTACAATTAACTGTCATGAACTGAAAACTCACTGTGAAAAGATTAAAGTTATAAGACGAAAACTCGGAGACTGGACAATGATGTATAGTAGTCAAAATTCTGTTATTGACGAGTGGTAAAAAAAAAAAGTGTCCATGTGGTGGTGTGTTCAAAGGCTGGAAAGCTCTTAAAATCCAAGACTCAAGGTTGGGCTGAATAGTACAAACAAATACCAAATTCCCCATTGTCCTGTTTGCCACCTTCTTTGATTTTACAACGATACAGCCAATGTAGCTTAGGAAAAAAAACACATTCAGAAATATATATATATATATATATATATATATAAAAAAAAAATGGTTTGTGAAGATGTTGGCAAAGGTTTGTATTTTAAAAGTGGTATTTTTACTTATTTTTACTTTTTTGCCCAGAAAAGTACAAAAGTTTAAAAACTGTATAGTCAGTTTCAGCTCCTTCCTAAGAGAGATAACTGCTACTGAGAGGACGTGTTAATAGATGCCTCTCAGCAGATGCTGTTGATGGAGATGTGAAAGGTGTTGACTTGATCTGTGAACTGTCTCTCCTCTCCTCTCCCTCCTCTGCACAAGCCTGTCTGGCACATCTCAAACACACATCTGGGGGAAAACTGCTGCTAGTAAGTGAGTGTGTGTCACTTAAATGTTCTACCTTTCATTGACCTGAAGACGCACCGTTTCTGTGCGTTTTCTGTGTGCCGGTAAAACCACAAAATGTGGAGGTGGCAGCGTGACTCATTCGATCCCTACACCTCTCTACTGTTCTTTTTCCTCCCTCCCCGTTCCTCCTCTTTGGTGGCGTGATATCACTTTACCGGGTCACCAGATTTCCCAGAGTCACCGAGGGGACATGTTGCTCACCTCTTGACTTCTTTACCTCTTGAACTGAGTGAAATTTCCCCTGATGTAGGGCTGAGACTGCCAGCTGTCAGTCTCACCACCCACTTATTAACAACTGAAACCATGAACGGGACAAGGTGCGCAATTTAGTGAAAGTAAAAGGCACGTAAGAGAGGAAAGCTGATAAGCATCAAGCGGTACTTGTAGAGCAGCTCATCTAACATTAATGGTAGAGTAATTGGTTTGTAACTGTAACACTTACTAGGCCATCAATAATGACCAGAGAGGCAAGTGTAGGGTTACGTGGTTGGGATAAGGGGCCATTGTGCCGAGGCTGAAGCCACAGGATCAGCTGAATGGGCCTGCAGTTATGTCGGACAAATATTTATACAGTGTCATGTTACTGGAACATTCTAACTAGAGGAGACAAGAATAGGCAGGGTGATTGAAAAGTCAGATACACATGTACTACATTTCTACTTTATCTGAGGATCTACTATTGGATCATTCACTGATCAAAGCTCAGGAAATACGATAATGAAAGGGGCTCCTTATACTTAAGAGTATTTATTTTTTTGGGTGGGATGCTGTGAGAGGTGTAATTCTATAATGATATGAATTTAAGAAATGTTTTAAAGTCTGAAATGCATTTGATATTTTCAATTAAACATGTAAATATAGCAGTGGTGGGCAAAATACTCTTTTACAGTATATTCAATTTTAAATCGTAATAAAATAACCAGATAGAAGTGTATGTTTTTGTCAAATTCAGTAAACCTGAAAAATCACCGTACTTCATCAACTTCATCACATTGATCGAAATCTCCAGTAAATTATGTAAAATGTAATATATGAATATTATACTTTTTTGTCAAAATTGGAATACCAAAGATTTACACTTATCTCAAGGGATTAAAGGTTAGGTTCACAATTTTTTAAAGTCTGTCTCAAAACAACTGTCAGGTTGATTTTGCAAACCATAAACTATATTGTCATCTTTTATACATCATACATCTTTTTTGAACAATAGCTTGTTTTTATGTACAATAGCTGGAAAGGGTCAAATTAAACATCTCCATATTAGTTAATCTTATTAGCTAAATTTAACAGTGATAATACAGCAACTAAAATGTATTCTTAGATTGTACTGGATCCCAATATGCAGATGGATGACAAATAAAATAAAAAAGTCAACATATAGTCTTAGTAAAGATGTTGACTCAATTAAATAGTAAGCTAGTCTTGATACAGCTCAATATTACAAATATTGGCAAACATTGTGGGTGTTACAGAAATGCCATTATGACCAATACACAAAAAAATTGTGAAAATGAGGTTATAATGTGAAACTTTCCCTTTTAAAACTTAAAGACTGGGCTGTTGTAACTCTGCTGTGTTCCCAGTCTCTGATTAACATTTTCTGCAGAACCGCTGGTCCACTAACAACACCGCATCTACAGTCTGCTCCCGTCTCCGCTACACTAACCTTGAGTCCTGCCAGGCTGCATCTCAGTGCCTGCGCTCATTTGAAGGGAATGCGGTATATCAATTCAAACCTCAACTTTCTAGCGCAGCATCATACATTTGATAAATGCCAGAGCAAGTCCTTGCACTTATGTCAAATCCAGATCTGTTCAGACTTGAGATTTCAACAAGGCGTGAAGAAGATGTAAATACATTGTGTCCTAGGAAAACATGAGGAAACTGTATTCCTTCTGTGATGAAATCTCAGGAGTGTATATTTCTCTGAAAAATGTGGAAATCAAGACAAACACAGCAACTTGGTTTTTGAGGTCAGATTGAGTTGCCATGTGACCCTAACCCCCCCAACCCACCCACACCCCCCAGCCCTCTGAACCTCCCCTGAGAGCCACAGCTGTTGGGGACCTCTCTTTGAACCCACAGCAGGAGGTCTGCAGCACCCCCGGGCCCTAAGCTGTCCCTTCTCTCCACCACTGCCTCAGACTTTGCACACTGTAACCGTAGCCTGACGCGGCCTTTTAAGAGGGCTCAAACCTCCCACGGCAGCTGCTCGGCTGGTAAACGGATCCACGCAAGGCACATCACCTGAGAGCGCCGGGGGTAGCTCTCTGGAGAGCTGCTCATGTGTCCTGCTGCCTGCTCCATTCACAGAGGATCAGAAAAGGAAGAAAAAAAAGGGCTGCGAGGACCCATGAGACTGAGCAGAAAAAGGGAAAGTAACAAAACTGGAAACTTTCAAGGTGACCCATTTATTAAAAGACTGCTTGGACTGCTTTATTTAACAGACATGGTCCTATGTGGTGTATTCTCAGACAGCAGATGAAACAGGAATAAAGCCCAGAAGGATTTACAGAGGAACTGCTGCAGAAAAAAAAAAATGAGAGGATAGACTTATGTAAGTGTTGTCACAAATAGCTTGTGGCCAGGTCAAATTTGTGTTTCTGTTGTGTTGTCTCTGGTTGAGATCTCCTCATTAACAGGAGGTTGGATGAGATGCAAAATTGGTGCACAAGTGCAGCCAAAGTGCTCCCAAGGAAAACTATTAGCACCAATCTCACCCAAGCAAAGGGAATGCAAACTGTCAAACATTGGATAAACTGTGGTGATATGCTGCAGTGATATTATTTGACAACAATCTTGTTTTATGTATTTTCTTAATATTTTTTTCCTGCATGGTTATGGGAAGGTCATGGTTATGGCAATTTAACTAAAGACGTTTCTCAACAATGCGTTGTGAAAATTCCCACACGGAGCATGACAACTATGCACAACGGTTTGGGTGCAAATTATCCGCGTTGATGTGTTCCATTTTTGTCCATGACTTGCCACTGTACAAGACCATCCACCTCGCTACATACACAGTAGACACTACCTCCTACTTTGGCACTCAATGTCAGCATTGTATGTGAATTGTGAGCTACAGAATCGTCCAATATGGACAGAATTCCTAGGATACTGGACTGTTTGAAAATGTTTTGGTCGGTCATTCCTCCTCTCCATACTGGCCTTGAAGAGATCCTTCCACTGTAA
Source organism: Sebastiscus albofasciatus (assembly GCA_916701655.1). Taxonomy (NCBI): domain Eukaryota; kingdom Metazoa; phylum Chordata; class Actinopteri; order Perciformes; family Sebastidae; genus Sebastiscus; species Sebastiscus albofasciatus. The sequence goes on from CAKAOI010051555.1 coordinate 3,898, forward strand.
AAGATGGAGGACAAAATCCATAGTCCTTAGTTAACGAGGCATCAATAATTTGAGTTGGCCAAATAAAGTGGCTTTTTTTGTGTCAAATTTGCTCTTTGAGTTTACTTGGACAGTCACAACATTGCATTAGAATACGTTTGTGTAGTGTAGTTAATGGATCACTTCTTGGCCACAATGGATTGAAGGAATGAATCATTATAGTGACCTCTCTTTATACTGTATGCCATGTAAATATTCTGTTTAGGCAGACTCAATAATGTAAATGGTTGTTGCTGAAACTTAGTCATCTATTAAAAACCTCAATTAATCCATTTAGGAATGACAGACGGTTCCAATTCTGTGCTTTGAATTTTGGCGGCGGAGCTACATTATGCTTTACATCTCTATCATGTATTGTGCCTTTAATGCAACTGTCAAATTAAATAAAGGATAAATGAAAAGTGATAAATGAAAATATATACTCTCCTCCACTTCTCCTTCTCCTGTTCTCATGCTACCACGCACTACTCCCATAGAAAACTCTCCACCTTGCCATGCTCGGTGAATTTTCAACATTCCCCTAATGTCAGGATATTAAATCAAATAAAGATTGAATCAGTGGTGTAGCGGCAGCTGGGGCGTGCCATGTGGGACTTGTAGTCATTAATGAGCAGTGACTAATTGCTCTATGGTTCTGTGGGAATACAGTGGATCTCTATGGGACTTGTTCAATGCTAAGTTTCCTCCTTCAAACAACCCTCATGCCTCTCTCTCTCGTCAAGGTTTAAAGCTCTCCACCCTTACGGCATATTGCCGATGAGACAGGGAGATAAATTAGGAAACAACCTGTTTCCCACCCTTTGGGTTTTGCCATTAAAAGATATGTATCATCCTCTGTTAGGTGTATAGTACTGCAGAAAGCTACATTTGTATGTTGCTGGGGGAAAGAACCATTGGTTCTGCAGAAAAAATCTATTTAGACAAACAATATGTTAGGGTCAGTGACTGCCAGGACAAAGTCTGTGTTAATGACCTTATCTCTGTCTATAGTTGCACAGGGATATACTGTAGAATTTATTTGGGCCTTTTTTGTAAGCAGCGGCAATGGCTGCCAGCTGGCTAAAAGAGGCATTGAAGAAACCAAGGACACAGTCTAATTTTCTAAAATGCATTAGTTATCACTATTCCAATAAAAATACGGAAAGACAAAAAGACAGAAGCTATATAAATCAGCTTGTAAACATCCCCCTCATCAAGCTGATTGACAGGATTTACTGCCTGTCCTTCACTTCTCTTTACCTCCATTATTATTGCTATTGATTGCTGTCACTTCGGAATGGTACTGTTTATTTTCTCTGCTTGACTTGCCACGGCTGCAATAATCACTTACAGCATGAGCAGGAGTGTTCTAGCCTTGAGGTGGTAGTTTCAGTGGCGCTACATACAGTATGTTTTGTCTGTGGCTTCTCGTGGATCGATAACACCTTGTCAAAGACTAACACCATACTTGAGTGAGCATCTTTATTGAAAGTGGCATTTAGTTTATTCTAAGACTAAACTCGCTTTGTTTGGCATGTACAACAACCTTCTTACCAAGTTTCTTGTACTTTGAAGGAATCAGTTTTGTTGACAAGTTTGAATTGCAAAGTATCAAGTTCGTCTACAGCTATGAAGATATGTGTTTTTTTTTTATTTTATGACATTTTATAGACCAGAAAAATAATAGATTGCCTGAACAAATAAATCACAGATAAATCAATAATGATAACAATCATTAGCCTTAATTCTGTTACATGAAATCTAATGTAATGTAAATGCAACATATTACCGTTCCTTCCTTTAAAAGGTGCAGTGTGTAGAAATTGGCAGCATCTAGTGGTGAGGTTGCAGATTGCAACCAACACTTTTAGTCATGATATTTTCTACAGACATTCATGGTCCCCAGAGGATGAACCCTACTGGCTTTAGTGATCTCCCAACCTTTCATCTAGCATCCTCAGTGGGTTAAAATATCAATTTACAGTAAAAATATGTCAGCACTTACTGAATGGATTGGGTCAGATGTTTGTTCAGACATTCGTGGCTGACAGATGATGTATTGTAATGACTTTGGTTACTCACCTAATTAACGCCTATCTAATACCACCATGATGTTAACATTTGTGCATGGTCTTGAGAACTACTAGATGGATTGCCATGCAATTTGGTTTAGACATTTATGTCCGCCTTAGGGTGAATTGTAATAACTATGGTGATTCTCTGACCAGCACCATTATGGGTCTAAATTTAAATTAATGGCATTCCCATCAGCCTTGGCTGTAGTTTGTGTTCAGTGCTAATAAGCAAATGTTAGCATGCTAACATGATAAACTAAGATGGTGGACATGGGAACATTATACCACCAGCATAACATCAGCTCATTATCACTTTTTGAAAATTAGTTTTTTTGTTATTCATTCAATCATTGTTTAAAGCTCCAGTGTGTATCATTTAATGGCATCTAGTGGTGTGGTTGCAAATTGCAACCAACTGAGTACCCTTCCGCCCACTCCTCCCTTTCCAAGACTATGGTAAAATGAGCCATCAAGTGCAAAAATGTGGTAACGCCTTTCGTCTCGCTCAGAGGCCATCCTTACCATAATAACACTACTTTTCACAAGCATGTCAGAGAATTACGGTAGCCTTCTGGTAACGTGAAAACGTGAAAGGCTCTTGCTAGAGCCAGTGTTAGGTTTGTCCGTTCTGGGCTACTGTAGAAACATGGTGGAGCAACAAGGCAGACTCGGTGAAGAGGATCCGCTCCCTCTGTAGATATGAAGGGCTCATTCTAAGCTAACAAATGCAAAACTTAGTTTCATGTTATTTTACACTAATGATCAAATAGTTATGAACATTATATTCTATTTCTGCAAATATCTAATAGGTCCCCTGAAATGTCATACACTGTTCTTTTAAGCTCAGACTTTTTTTGGAGGTATAGTCAGGTTAAACAGGGTTAAAGTAAGGTTTTGGACACAGTTTCACATTCTACTGTAATATGTAAAAATTGCATCCTGATTGGGTCCACTTCTGTTTAAATCTGTCAGTCAGAAAACCCAGCAACATTTATCTTCATACAAATAAGTACAAATTTCCTGTAAGATCAGGCTGGTGTGAGAGAAAGGAGGGACGGAGGGACTGAGACCAAGGCTGCAAGGCAGCAATCACACAAAACACATTTGGAGGTCATTACAGAGCCAGTCATGCTGAGTGATTCCTACAGGCTGAAACACTGCTTACAGTGTTTAAAGTGGATTTGATGAAAGCTTTCATTCAGTCCAGCTCATTAGTTTGAGCCTTGGATAGTACACATTCTGAGATTACTCAACTGTGGGCCTGCACTGTGCTGCCAATGCCAGGAGGTTTGCTTTTCATTCATTTCTACATAAATCACTCAGTAGAAACACAAATCTAAAGCAGAACACCTAATATGTCCAGAAAACAGAGTGCATGTCAACAATATCAGCCTCCTGTTTGAGAAATTATACATGGACACAATTATAAATTAAATTACAAAGAAAAATAAATTAATTAAAAAACTTTTTTTTTTTTCCCAATACGGAAAACAAAAATAAAGAACAAGTATGAGCCATTTTAGATTACTGTGAAAAGCACTGTGGTTCATTGTTAACCCAGAATGGTGATCTATAATGAGCAAAAACAGGAAAGTATAAGCGCATAGACTGAAGAGGACGTAGTCACCGTGAAATCACCCAGTGGTTTGTGGACTGCCGTTTTGAAGCCTCAAGTTTTGCATTTTGGCTGACACCATCTTGGTTTTTGGCCATTGCCATCTTAGTTTTTTGCAACCAGAAGTGATACGTGAGGGTGGAGCCAAGTACAACTGAAAGTTGAATAAGACATTTCTATGTAACCAAAATGTCACGATTAACTTTCATTAACTAACAAAAACTGTGAAAGGGTTAAAGTTCTATGACAAAAACATGGAAAACTCCCAGACTGGACAATGCCATGGTAGCGACCAGTCAATTACAAGGTAGCCACGCCCTAAAGCATACCCTGCTTTATGGTCTATTTGACTCTAAATGGGACCATAATTTACTAAATGAACATCATGCTGTGTTGAAGAATACTTGAAACTAGCGATTGAAACCATAAACTCATGTTAACTGAGGTAATAACTCAAGTGAGAAGGAGGGTGATTTTCTCATTGACTTCTATACAATCAAGACTTCTTTTTGCAACCAGAGGACTCGCCCCCTGCTGGCTATTAGATAGAATGCAAGTTTAAGGCACTTCTGCATTGGCTTCACTTTTCAGAGCTGGATGTTGCCCACTGGTTAAGAGCTTGTTCACAAACTACAAAAACAGGGCTCATCAAAACCCACAATTTAATCCAAAATCAATGAATGCCTCGCTGATACGAGACACAGACAATAGATCATTCTGTGGCTTACTTCATTTACCGTCATTTACAGTGATGGTATTATTATGACTGTGATGCTCAAATCCTCATAGGGAACGTTTCCTTTAACTTCCCTACAGGGAGTATCAGGAGATTAGATTGAGCCTTTCAGTATCTTGCACAAAGACACCTCATCAGGGCACACGTTTTCCAAAACAGAAGCTTGATGTCTCTGTCCTGACAGCGGTCCCCTGCTGCCTATAACGGTCAATGTAGGGACACTGTGCCCTAACAAATGTTTTTTCTTTTATTACTGTTGCCATTAAAGCCCACAAAAAGCCTAAACCTAAATGCATTTACTACAGTCAGAAGCTATTAATGTCCGCTCAACAGCAGGTTTTTCGTAATTTCCCAGAAACCAAGGGATACCGATGTTTCTGAAAATCTATTATCTCTGTTTACGGAGGCGAAGTCTGAGTGCACCGGAATTATTTTGTGGTTCGTTCCGCTTATTCCCATGGATACCTGGTCAAACAGACACGACATGAAATCATCAGGTTGAGATATTTCCAGTGAAGCTGCAATGGACTTTCAAAGCAGAAAATGTTTTTCTGTTTTCTATAATTGTAAATGGAATATTTTTAGGTTTTGAACTGTTGGTTGGACACAAACAAGCAATTTGAAAAATGTCACCTTAGACTCTCTATGACATTGTATTTTTGACATGCCCTATATTTAAACTCAGGGTTGAAAAGCATACTGGGAGATGTAGGAAAATCTAGGCAACAAAGGAAGAAGTTCATTATGCAAGGAAAGTAAACAAGACATTTTCTAAAACTGAATGTATTCATGCATCAATAGCTAATATCTAAGACTATTTAAGGATAAATTATCTTCAAGGTAAGTTGCTCTGCGAGGTCGACATTTAGCCGATGCTCTTATCTAAATGTTAAAGATTGGAGCCACATTTTGCCTCAGCTCCCTTCTCCTTTCAGCATCGCAGCCCGTGTCCGCGGGCATTCATGCACACAGAAGGATGCAGGCTTTCCCCAACAACGTGACCCTGGGCCCTCACAGACGGAAGACGGAGCACGCTCCCGTCTGACTCAGCTCAGGTCCACGCAGCGGGCTGTCAAAGCCCATCATCGTCATACACTCCTGCGATCAATACCTTACAGCCTCCTGACAGAGTGTGTTAGCGTAACACACTCCTCTTTCTCTCTTAAGTCTTAATCGAAAAAAAAAAAGCCACAGAGAATGAAAGCAAACAGCAAAAATGTCTGTTTTTAGTGACATATTCTATCTATTTCCCTTTTGTTGACATCAGGTTTCCTACATATTGGACTTTAAATAGACTCTGAATGTTCTGTAACAGTATAGTGTAATGTTCAATGACTTTCCACCCACAATTTAAAATTCAAAAATGCCTTTCAGCTATGATGCCACATAAATGGAACATTTATTCTCTCTCATCAGCTGAAGTTGCAAGCATGGATATTTTGCAAATGTTACAAGTTCTTGCAGCAATATCTTGCACAGACCAAGATTTATATCTTGGAACTTGAACGCTTAAGGCCCTCCAAGCTATTTTGAAATAAAGTTCAACTTTGGAAACGCTGGCAGAGTCTGTACAATAATGTTACACACTTCCCTTCAGTGCTTTATCAATTCAACATTGACGTGTCCATAAAAACTGAAGACTGAAAGCTGTAAATATGACAATGCTTTAATGCTCTATGTATTTCTGTTGCTTATTTTGAGCAACATATGTCTCTTACTCTATGAAAAGAACCAAACAAAGCCAAACCAGCTTTATTCTGAATGATTTATAAGTAGATGAAACCGTCCTGCCTGGGACCAGCTCACCAAATCAGTGTAAAACGCCTGTTTTCATTTGAAAGTGTTGGTATTTCCTTCTCTGCAGGGACTGCTGGAGCAGAGTTGAGCCCTCACCACTCTATTGATTCTTTTCACAAAGAGTTGGAAGTTGGGCAAACCCATGTGAGTAAAGCAGGCAAACTTTGGGTGATCAATGGGTAAGACCTTCTGATAAGATAGCATGATTTTTAGAAGCTGATGTGAATATTTGTCCATACATTTTATCTAAAGCCGTACAAAAGAAGACATATTGAGTGTGGAAAAATTAAGATGGAAATTGATGGCGAAAGAGGTACTAGATGCATTTACTGGAGCTACATAGGTCCACCTCTATGAAAGTTGTTAAACCAAAGTGAAAAAAAAAACCTTTGACCTACAGTACAAAGTGTGTACTTAAGATGTATGAAGCAATCTAAAGTACAGTCAGAAAGTTTGGTGGGTGTATACTTGCCAGCCTTCTACAGTAAATTGCCATAATGGTTGCAAAAGCAACTGCTTGCATTCTAGAGGCATACAGTATGTGCCAGCTCCCCCTTCAAACACACACTCATACAGTTTGACAACACATAGACATACTTGCAAAATCAATAATCTTCTGTCCCGCTTGACAAACACACCAGAGCTTCTCTGTGGTACGAGAGGTTTCAGTCCTGCCAAGTCTGAAACTTGTGTACAAAATTGAATCAACTTTATACATCTATTTTTTTTTTTGGATGTCTGAAATCCAATACTTTTCTTTCAGGGCCTTCGTATGGTACCAGACCTCAGCCATCTCAGACAAACATAAATATAGTGCTGGTATTACTGCAGTAGCTGCACATCTTTATAACACTGGACTATTACCTTTAAACTACATAAACTGAGTATGGGTCAATGCCAAAACAAACGCATACTGTCAGTTGAAATCAGTAAGCATTTAGCAATTCTGGGAACATGGAAAAATTTTGAACTGAGGCAACATTATGATAGCCATCAATAATTTGTATGTTAGAGGTCAGGCTGTTCTCATACACCATTTATACTTATACCTACACAAATTAATGCACTCTAATTCATATATATCCTACGAAATTAATTTGTATGTAATCCACATAATTGTGAACCAGAAAGTATAAAGAGCGACAAATGCCATGTAGAGAAGAGGATGGGATGCATGTCAAAAACCACCGGACTTTCGCCCAGGAGACTGCTGTTTGTACCCCAAGTGAAACCTGAAGTCAATGTTGATTTATTTGTCACATAACTTCCATACTTAAATTACGCCACCTCCATAGTTATTTTAACCTAAACCACAATCATTTCCTAAACCTTAACTGATAAATTTTGTTGCTTAAACCTAACTAAGTAGTGTTGTTGCGCAAACCTAACCAAGTTGATCTTTTCTTAAACCTAGCTAAGCAGTTTTGCTGAGTAAACCTAGCCAAGTTGATCTTTTCTTAAACCTAACTATGTAGTTTTGTTGCGTAAGCATAACAAAGTCGATCTTTTCCTAAACCTAACTAAGAAGTTTTGTCACTCAAACCTAACAAAGTCGATATTTTCCTAAACCCAACTAAGTAGTTTTGTTGCCTAAACCTGAGTTGGTTCCTGTGAAGACAGAAGTTTATTTTCAAAAGACTGGAGCGGAAATTGACACATGCATCACGTGTTGCTGGACATTTGTAGGAAAACGCACGAAAAATTAGTAATAACTTTTCGTAAGATATCATACGAAGATTTACTATCAGGTTCACACCACTTATTAGCTTCAAAAGATTTGTGCTCTCTACTGCCTTTCACATACATTGTTACAAAGCTGCTATCTATTAACTAAATTATAAATCAGTCTTATTTTGATAATGCAATGATGTTGTCATAAATTCTTTAAGCCAACTATGACAAAATAAAAGAAAAAAGCTTATTGATATAACAAGCACAGCTGTCCACAATAAAACTAAGGCTTCCAAGGGTGATACACTGTATATTATCTTTCAGATTTCACAATAAAACATGTGTTTGACTCACCCATGCTAACGTCCTGACAGAAGGGGTCCATCTTGAGCTAACTCTGGCAGACAGACAGATCCACAGATTTATGTCTTCCCTGTCAGGTGCAACTTGCCCTGGAGATCAGACGAAGTCTATCTCAGACTGTTCTCCCACCAAACTCTTTTTCTTCTTTCTGGCCAGCTTCACTTCCAAAGAATGGACAGTCCCCTGTTGCAGATCAATCTGTTGAGAGCTCCCCATTCTGGGCATTAGGAAATCCTGGCTTTCTTTTGTTGCAAGGCAATCGAAAGAGAGCAGTGCATGGCTGAACTCCTAAACAGGACTTTCTCATGCAGCTGGTACCTTCCAGGACAATGCTGCTGTTGGTAGAGGTTTGTTTTCTGGTTGTTTTTACTATTGCGGGGGCTTCAACACCACTTTGTTTCATGGCTGTGGTTTTCGGGGAATCATTCAAGAGCAGGATTATGAATATTATCAGGGCTTCACACACAAGTAGCACATGCTAAATGAGCCTGACATTGCATAGATCCTGTGTGGTAAACTATGTTTTTTTAGTTTTTACTGACTGAGCAATAGTAGGAAATAGTTCTAATGAAAAGTATACTACACAGATTTGATAATTCAAAATGATCTCATTGGAAGGCGTATAAATAGCATAACATTACAAGGACATTCCACATGTCATCAGACATATTTTAGCCTTTTCGTGTGCCATTTGTACACCTCTTTTGCATGTCATTTTGACACCACGCAACAAAACAACGGTAATGGCTGCAGTTAGGTTTATGCAACAAAACCACTCACTTAGGTTTAGGCAACAAAATCATCGTGGTTGGGCTTAAAATAAGTAAACTAAGTAAAATGCGAACGTAAACAACGTAACAGAATTACGGAAAACACACGTCACAAAAGTCAGTAAAACATTAATGACGTGCACAAACGTAGCTTCAAAATAAATCAACAACACTTCAGGACACACTTTTGGAGTACGGTCACAGTTTTAAAGTGTTTTAAACACATGGTTAACATTGTAAATTAAAACAAAACAAAACTCTTACAACAACTGGCTCTAGATAGGGCCATTTGCGTTTTCATGCCGGCCACCATAATTCTCCTACACCTACGACCTTCTCCCTATGTGGTATTACGCGGACTATCATTAGAAACGTGTTTGTGGTATGTCAACGTGATCCGCACTAAAATATGTTTCCATCAAAATGTAATTCACAATTCAGTTTCATTGCATGGGAACGCAATTTTTAGGAGACAGGACTGCCACATCATAACACATAATTGAAACATTACAGCCTCTCCTGGAACCGTCCTTGTTCCTCCAGCAATGCATACAAACATACAGTACACACACTGGCATTTCACCCACGCACTCAATCTGGACAGAATGACACACCTGTTCCCAGAAAGGCATTAAACCCCCATATAAGTAAACTTCATATGATAAATGACCCACTCAATTTAACACACTGAAGTCCAGGAAACAGGGAACACCCCAGACAATCACATTTTTGATTTCTGCAGAACATTTCAGATGTCATTCTGCCAACTTTAAGTTACCTTAAAGAAATGTTATTAAATTGATGATAAGCAGTTCCACACCAGAACTCACACTAATACTGACAAAAGTCTACTGCCAGTGTGTTGAGCCTCTGGGCAGGACATTCATCAGAAAAATTTGCAGCCAAGGAGAGACCTATTACATCTTTCCATCACATACATTGTGACATGAGGCCATGGACGTATAGTATATGGACCTATTTGATATTTGGACGTCTCAGGGTTAGCAGTTCAATCCCTGGACTGTAATAGGCCAATTCACTGAGCTCATAATGTCTTTTTGGAGCTCATGTTCATTGTTCATTTTCAGATTTTTTTTTTTCTATTGAGGGAGAAATTTGTTTCCATAACTCCGCAAAGGGTAGAAAAGAAATAGGTTGGTGGTTCGGTCAAGCTAACCTTTTAGTCCTAACTATTTCCTGTTGTGCAATTATCTTTGTAATGGACTTGTATTGTTGACATTTTTTGTAATTGCTCTGCTCTCATTGGCCACTTACTGTACGTAACATCCTAGGCAACCAGTGAGCTGCAACTTTTTGTACAACACAGGTATGATTTCTCGAAAAAATGCGTTCCAAAAAAGTACTAAGATTTATCGTCCACATGCAAAAGTTTATTTCACAGTGTCGTCGCAGTTCGAACAGGTCCTCGCACTCTACGGTTGCAAATGTGAGAAGCCACACAGAATCCAGTGTTACTACTTCTTGAACCTTTGGCTCATTTCATGTTGACTATGGTGTATTAGCAAACCAAAAAGCCCATGAAAATGCACATTATAGCAGGAAAAACATAGCTAGAAATAGTACCATATCTTCCACAGCTAGAAATTCCGACCAAGATAATTATGCCGTCTCCTTTTGTGTCATTGGACAGATCTCTAGGACACATAAGAAAAGAGAATAAGAATTAGTAAATGGGTCTTGAAAATCCTCACGGTACCATAACTGTCATATTCACATGTGGAATTGTGTTTCTGACCCTGAGTATCTGAGCTGTCAGTATAATTACTTGGTCTCTAATGGCCTTGGTTATCAGGCTCAATGGGCCTCATGCAAGAAGCACTCGTACGAACAGATTCGTCTTTAAGTGGCATGTATGAGTGATTTCAGAGAATTTGTGGCATTTACCAATTAATATTCTTTTCACCATATCATCATGGGAGTTTTTTCTTGGATTTTATGATATCTCTTTTTAGAAGAGCCTCAAGTTCTCCCTTCACCCTTATAAGGTGAATTACCACAAAATTGACATTGAGAAAATATAACAAGTTATTTTTATCAAACTGTCCCTATATCCTGACAGTAGTGTCCTCTGTGTCCTCCAAGTGCTCCTAATGGTATTTGCAAGATTCCACCAAAGGAATACAACCAATCAGAGCCGAGCAGCTGTCAATCACTGCCCGCAAAACTCATGCTGATCAAATTTGAATCAAGATTCTTTTACTGTTATGCCAATTTCTCGCCTCAAATGATTTCAGGAACATATTTTAGTGTTTAGCTGTAACATGAGAAAGATTGTTTGATCCGGCCGGTTGGCGGTAGCTTGGATTTTGCCCGACTGTTCTCAACATGGCAGCCGGGGTCTCAAACTTTCTAAAATATGTTTCCCGAAACATTTGAGGTGAGACACAGGCATTACCCTGGGTTCACATAGGCTGCAGAAGCGCTACAATTTTCGCAGAATCGCTGCCTTTTGGTGCCTACGTAAATCAATTTAGCTGTTCACACAGCACGTGCTGTGCCACGGAGCTCCGCGGCCAGCTTGCAATCTTCAACGATATAGTTTCGGTGTCTGGTTTATTTTTTCTGCGTGCCGCCAGTGAATCTGGCAAGAAAACACACTGATAATCTACTATAAATGTTATAAATGATTTAAATGATCTGATCTGAAGATGATAAAATATGCAATAACACCTTTGACTTCCCTCCCCTCTCTCCCTGCTGTTCTCCTGGAGTTTTGATTCCTCCGATTCCCTCCCAGTCTCTCTCCCCAATCACAATTCAAAATACATCCACCATATTTATAAGAAATAGCCCAGTGTCACTGCTGTTTGTGATCGTGGGGTTTAAATTATGTACTTATTCCACACATTTATCAGATGTCCAAAGAGAAAGTGGGAGGGATGAGCATGCACACACACATGCAGGCACACCAATTAACATATAGTGCAGCGCTTCCGTTCCCTATGTGAACCTGCCGTTAGAGTAACAGAATCTTGATTTATATTTGATCAGCACTGTCTAGTTTGACAGTTTGATAAGAGTTCACAAATTTCTGATTGGTTGTTTTCCTTCGGTGCGGTGGAATCTTGCAAATGCCATTAGGAGCACTAGGAGGAGGCAGATGAACATGATTTTTGTTCTGTCTCATGCACTATTGTCAGGATACAGTGACAGATCAAAGTTACCAACTGCAGCTTTAACACCAAAACATGTGTGTGTGTGCCAATACAGTGAATCAGAGCACCACAAAGAATGTTATTAACCCACACACTAACGTGCTGCTTACATCATGCCAACCCATGAGTGACGTGTTTAAACATTTCCATACCTATGCCGCCCACATCCTGACCTCTGGTTTGACCCGGGGGTCGTGACCTCTTCACACCAGCACTGGGTAAATATTTCCTTCCTGATTTAACAGAACACACTGAGCTGAGCTGGGCGGGACAGACTGCTGGCTGTGGATTCCAGTGGCTGAGTCAGAAAGAAAGACATGGTGTGAGAAACAAATTAGACAAGAAGAGAATAAAGGGGAAAATGCAGGCTGGCTGGTGGGTTTATGTGTGCCAGGGGGGGAGGGGCGATTAGGGCAAGCCAGGCCTCTACACGTCTATCATCTTTAAAGGCACGGTTAGTATATGGGTCCATCCTGCTTTAATTAGAACTTCTGGCCTGAAGGGGAACTCGACAACCGCTCAGGGCTCCGGCAGGACACACACCACATGTGCAACTGGGGGAGGGGGGTGGTGGGGTAGGAGATTGGGGTGGGATGTGGACATTTGAGACTGTTTAAACAAATCAGTGAAGAATATCAGTCACCGAGGACCCTGCGGGAGATGCTGTTGGTTTGTTCCCCCGCTGCAGAGGCATTTGTCTCCCCTTGAGAGACCATTTTGTCATCGGTTGAAAGACGGAAAGAATATGAGAGAGAGAGAGATGTTTCTAAATGCAAGAAGAGGGGAAAGTACCTGCGTGATTGCTCCAAGCGTAAAAGCACTCTGGCAAAAAAAAAGATGGCAATCGTGCGCCGTCGCTGACATTTAAGTCAAACGCGGCTAATAAGCTATCGGCTGTCTGCAGGACCTCCGACCTATGTGTGAGTGCGCGGGCGGCTGTGTGGAGCTGTGTCCGGCAGACATGCACGTGTAAAAACCCAGATGGTCAGATGTAATAAACATGGCCGGTGCTTTTGGCTCACATAAAGGGCATGGCGCTGGTGTTTTATTTCATCAGGGCCTCGGGGCATGAATGTGTTCACCCAGACTCTCAAAGTGGGCTTTACGAGGGTGGAGAGGGAAGCCTGTTTCCACCTTGTTTGAAATTTTTTTTCTTGCAATAGGGGCGCGGCAACAGAGGGGCGGTTTGCTGGAATAACGGAGGCCGTGGGGAGCGGGGAGGGGAATTCAGGTGGCCTCCTATTGGTGCCGGATGTTTTAGTAAGACAACATGGCTGCAGCGAGGGCCTTGTGACAGAGGTCTGTTCAGAACCTCCATCAAGCAGGCTGCAGTGCTGTGAAGCAAGCAACCACATCTGTTTTCACTCAAAACAATCAGGGGCCGGCACTGCAGGCAGCTTGAGCCTGTTATTAAAGGCTTTCTGGGGCCTGCTGAGGGACGGCCCAGACGGAGTGATTTATCCACTCTTTGCTGAGTGGACGGGGATCGAGTGTGATGTATATGGACGTGGAATTCCAATCAGTCATCCTTGCCAGGACACCTACCCAGAAGGACTGACGAATCTAGGCTGCCTCCTGCAAACAGGACGAAACTAGGCTTCACATCCTGCATTAGGAAAAGGGATTTCACTAGGAAAGTCTGCAGATTGGTTTCTGTCCTTACCCATGGTGTCTTACATCATTCGGATCCAATGACATGAAGGTTGAGACATCAGTGAATCTGTAATTGGGGTTCAGCTGCCATGCACTGCTTGTTCTCCGTTAAAAAGGAACTGTTGAAACGATAAGTGCTAAACTTTTCAGACAATGCCAACTACATGATCTCATGTCTGTAAGTCAACACTAGTAATAAGTGGTGGTTAACTCAGCAATGTGGATCCCCAAAGAGCTTCATTAAATAAGCTTGAATCATCATTTTTCGCTGAGGGCAGACTTGCAGAATCGTGCAGGTCTTAAAGGAGATGGGTACAACTCATGGAAACCTAAAAGACAAACTCTGAGCCCTGCCTTGTTCCTCGCCAAAAGCGGGCTTTTAAATAATTTGGGGAGAGCCCTCTGGAAGCTGAATAATTCACTGCAGCGTGATGAAGCCTCTAGCCAGCTGGGTGTTCCATTAGTAGACTCACTACCCGACAGCTCTATTGCCTGGCAGGCCAGCGGAGAGAAGGGGAGCTTGGGAGATGAGTCTCTGTGAAGGGGGGGGGGGGGAATCATCCCGTCCTCACTCTGCCCACTTCAATTACATCAGCCACAGGTTCTCTGAAAAGAGAATGAGGCACTGTCTGCCCATTTTGCTTCAGATGAGTCTCCATCCACCACACCCAGCACGTGATAGTCATTCAGTTCGGCCTCAAAGGACCCCGGTGTCGGACATCTGGCAGGGGAAAGGGGAAAAGAAGGGAAAGCATATCCTCAGAGCGTTTGACGGTGCGGGCTCTTTGACATCTAATTCCTCCTGCCATATGACCTAAATGTACAGTTTTGCGTTGGAACCGGCTACTGAAGTGAATGACCTCGTTCTTGTCCAGATGGCTACCGTCATCGGGGCAGTTTTTGTCCAGGACAAGCTGGTGGAAAACGCTGGCCTGCTGTGGCATCATCGCCAGTTTAGCTCATCTATAAGCTCCCACTGGCAGAAGACGCAATGAAACGAATGGACATAGCAGATCAAACGCTGCTTCGCTGTGACTAAAATCTACTTCCCTGTGAGGCATCAAAGCAAAATAGGATTTTCTGCTGAGGGATATCTCCCTGCTTACTGTCTCTACCCACATGTCAATTATCTGTGATAGTTGATCGCCAGGGTATGAAATGTGAAACAAGCATTGACCTGTCAGTGAGTTACTCTAAAGGTACAAGAATTCCACATAGTTTCCTCATATAGGACTTAGCGCGGCACCCTCATTCATCTATCATGTCTTTTCTGAGTATGGTCACTTTCCTATCAGTTCCAGATATCACTCAGGTTAACCTTGCCTAGCTGCATTCCCAAGGCCCAGCTCCCTCTCCGTGCAAAGACCCTATCAACTCTCGCTGAGTGACAGAGTGGCCAGCTTTACCTTGTGCTGCCATCCAGCCTCATTCATAACATCATCACCTTCACTTGGCCATGTCATGCCTCTTACTGGAGATGGATGTCTCCCGCCCAAGGACAGCTGGGTAATGGCCCTCATCCTGGGCTTCAAGACGGGGCACAATCACCTGTCATTCTCAATCTGTATGCCGCAAGCCAGAACAGACAGACAATGCAAAGAGAAAGAGGAAGTGGTGGAGTTTCAACAGAGGAAGGGATGCGCAGCTATACGACTTCCAGTAGTTTAGATCTTGAGTTGAAAGAATGCAGTATGTGATTCTGAATGCTTCTGTACCAGTAACCCATATTTACATGCTGGACCCAACCACTTCCCTTTCCACCCACCACAAGCAGTCTTTCTCACTTTTTCCATCAGCTTTCATGCAACTTCTGCTAAAGGGTTCACTGTAAACAATTGCAGTTAATTTACAGCAGGATTTCAACAGTATTAACCTGTTATTGCTAAAAAACAGTGCTTTACTGTTAATACAAAAGAAAACCTGTTAAATTACGCTCATAGGCCGTTTTTTAACTGAACTATAATGCATTCTTAAAAAACAGCACTTTACTGCTGATCAACTGTCTAAAGTATCATCAGTAACAGTTTCATGCAGTATTTGTTTAATTCTGGGACCTGATCTGCACATGTGAGGCTTGTACATTGTACATGATTGGAAAATCAGTGAATTAGCTTTATTGTTCTTCACTCACATGTTGTTATGGTTTCATTCTGTGCTTGTAGCCAG